>AZIM01001905.1:34061-46032 GCA_000516915.1 Ophiophagus hannah | reverse complement strand
ACTCTGTCTTGGCAGGGTTGAGTCGGAGTCTATTTCATGGTCACTATGGTTGTGGCTATGGTTATTAAAATCCCCAGATTTAAAAAAAAAAAACATACAAAGGAATGGTTCAGAAAGTGCAGAAAACTAGCACTTTAAACAATTTGTATAGTAAAGGCAGAAATGAAAATAAAAGCACTTGATCTCTGCAATATTTGCTTTTTGTATTAGATTAGATGAAGTATCTCATTAGTGACCTTCATCTGCATTTGTTTATTTTACTTCTGTGAGTTATTTGTCAGTAACAATTAAATGCCATTAATAGTCATGATAAGTAATCAGACCATAAAGCCTAAATGTACTAGACCTTATTTTCTACAAAAGTTCAGACAATCCCTCATCTTTCTTGTTCTATACCACTATCAAACAGTAAAGATGCTTTGTGTTTGTGTATGTGTGTTAAGAAACAAAGAACATTGACAACTGTTCAAAATTATGTAAGGTTAAGATCCTAAGCACACGTCTTATATGTAGGCTTCTCTGAAGATAATTGAGTTTACTTCTGAAATACCAGGTCTGAGACTGTGCTATCAATCTTGCTGACTTTGTTCATATACAGAGGGAACAAAGTGACATTTTTCCTTAGAAACTATTGCTGCTGTCATCTACATCTTCTTGTCATCTGCACATGCAGAGAAGGGTCTATGAAGAACCATATGTTCTATACTGTTGCTTCAAGAGAGACAACAAATGAACATAAGCACATTTATGTAATGGGATGACTGAGTACCTCCAGAGACCACAAAAGCAAATGCTGATGGATGTGGAAGCAATGATAAAGTCACCATGGTTAAGGTGAGGAATGAAACTAATATAGTCCTGCTTTACAGCAGCATTGTCATTTTACAAATTATGCAAAGATTTTCAGCTGCTGGTGGTGTTTCTCTTCTCTCTGAGCTGTTCAGGCCCTTCCATTCAAATGAGAAGTTCTGGACCGATTGCAAACAGCCAATCTTTGATAGGTCAGTTAGCTAACACTCCCTGATTGGCTGGTGGTGGAACTTTGCCCCTTGAATTCTGAACAGGAAGAGGTCTGAAGGGACTTAGAAAGAGAGATAGTCTTAGGAGGAGGAAATTAGAATCAAAGTGCAGGGGAGCAGAACTACATCTTGGGCGGGGAAAGCAAGAGGCAGCGTCTGGAGGAGGGATTAAAAAAAGGTGGGAAAGAAAGGAGTGAGAGGAGACAAAGTGTTGTTCAGAATTGCTGTGACATGGATTGCATTCCTGCTGCTGTGAAAGAGATGGCAATCCCGAGTCAAGGATGGATTTCAGGTGGCTGCATTCCTGATCCAGCTGCAGTGTCCTGTTTCATCCCCTTTGCCTAGAGAAGAACATTATCTTAAAACCTTCCAAATCCCACAAGGTCTTTTGGTGAGTTTGGGCAAGGCAGGCTGGTCATCTGAGAAGTGGGACAGAAGGACCCGATCATCAGTGACCCTTTGGGGATGAGTGCTGCACTAACAATAATCCATAGCAGGAGTGAAAACAGATCTGGTTCTATAGAATAGGTATAGAGGAAAGGCAATCAAATACTTCATGTCACCATGTCACTTCTTTGTTATTGGCAAGAGAAGAATTTGGAAGTGGCTGGAATACTTAAATACATTTGGATGTCTGATTATATTAAACCCCAGGTTGAAAGGCACTCTTATGCCTACTGGAGAGGAACACTAAACTTTCAGAAATAGAAGTAAGGGAGATAATGTGTCTGGACCAAAGCCATGAAGTCTGATCACTGATGGAGCTAGTACTGGAAAAGGAGTTTATCAATTTACTTTATCATATACAAATCAAGAAAAAAATAAAGTAGCCAAAATGAAAATGTAATGTACTAAATTATATATTTGGGGAACAAGTAGAGTCAGTTTGATTTAGTGGTTAAGGGATCAGGATAGAAATCAGTAAACCCTGAGATAGTCCCAACTTAGGCACAAAGCCAGCTTGGATCAGTCATTTTTTTCTCAGCCCTAGGAAGCAGGCAAGGACAAATCACTTCTGAAAAAACTTGCCAAGAAAACTGTAGGGATTTCTCCAGGCATTCACTGAAAGTCAGACACGATTGAACAGAAGAAGAAGAAAAACCTAGATGTACAAGGGCTACTAACTCAGATGGTTACACTGTTATTACTATTATTATAGAAAAGAATGAAATGGTAGTGGTACTCAAAAATGACAATCTTAAATACTGTATATGCTTGACTATAACCCAAGGGGTGGGGGGAGGGAACAGAATCATGTCTATAAGAATTAATAGATTACTAATAAACATAAATGAGATACTTAGGGAAAATAATAAGAAAAATAACAGAATAGATTAAATATAAGTAAATGAGATGGATAGGAAAATGGAAATTATATTAAAAATGCAAATTAGATTATAGAAGATAAGGTAAGATAAGAAACTGACTTCACTACAATAGACCAGCTATAAATGGAAAAGTATATGGCATAAATGAAATGAAATAAAATAAATGAAATGACTCATACAAAACTGCAGCAGTTGAGACAAAGTACTACCAGTTCTATGTCAATCATATGGAATAGGGCTGTATGGGTAGAAACTGGAAAAAATAATGTATATAAGTATACCACAAAAGAGAGACATATAGTATTGCTAAATCCTTGTGCACATCATTTTTTCTCTTAAGATTTGATAAGAATAATAAAGCCATATATGTGCATAGAAATGCCAAGTAGTAGATTTAAGAATGGAAATAGATGAAATCAGAAAACTGGCTTAAGATATTTAATGGGGACAGGAAAAGATATGATGAGTATTTACCTTTACTTTCTTAATTATAGCAATGCTTTTGCCTGACTGAATTATGGCTGAATGGAAAGTATATTAAGGAAAATGGGTGTCCTGGAATGCTGTCCTGTTTTTCTGAAGAACTTTTACAATAAAGAAAAAGCTATTCTGAGAGATAAGCTTGAAAAAAGAAAGAGTGGTTTGTATTGGGTAAAGGAATGAGACAAGGTTGCCTAATGTTCCCACATTCATTTAATGTATACAGTGAAGTTAATATAGGAATTATAGAATTAGAAGAGCTGACAGCTAGAATCAAAATTAGAGGCGAAAGACTAATAGTTTAAGATATGCAGATGGTTTTACTTCATTCAGCTGAAAGTAAAGAAGCCTTAGAAGTGCGTCTTCTATCAATATTACTTTATAAAGTAAAAATTGAAAGTGAAGTATCTACCATAGTTAATGTTAAACGCTAAGAAGACTAGTATATTTGGTGAAGTTACAGTTGATGGTGAAGAGGTAATGTTTTTTGGGGGGGAAGTTTGGAGGGGGGGAGCTCAAGAGCCTATCACATAACACCCCTGACTTAATATTTATTGATAAAGACAAAAATGTCTGGATAGTGGACATTGCACTATCTGCAATGAGACCAGATTAGAAGAGAAAAAAAACTGGAAAAGATAACAAAGAACTGCAAATAGAAATAGAACAACTATGGCAAAGGAAAGCAAAGGCAGTCCTAACAGTAATCTTAGATGCAATCCCAAAACATCTGGAGCACCACTTGAACATCATCAGCATTGATAAAAACACCATCAGTCACTTGGAAAAGGCAGATTTACTTGGGACACCATATATCCTGTGATGATACCCTTAACATGACCAAACAACAACTGTCTCTCCCATGTCTTTGGGAAATATTTGATAGGTAGACAAAAATGTCACATCCAGTCTAAATATCTGGCGGCATAACAAACCATAATAATGTTAGTTATAATGGAGATGTACAGGTAGACACTAAGAGTAAGGCGGGGTTGTCAAATTCCTGGCCTGCGGGCTGGATGTGTCACACGCTGCCCATGCCCGGTTTAAGCGAAGGGGGGAAAAGTCCCAATATGTCACAAGATGATGCTTTGATGACAAGAGTTTGACACCCCTGGAGCAAGGCATTCTTGAATTAGAAATTTGGAAATGTTACTATGTATGCCATCAACTCCCAAAGAAAACAATCAATCCTTTCTTTTTTAAAGAACTGCTATTTGAGGCAGTATCTTGGGCCAATGATTTAATTAAAGAATTGAAATTAAATTAATTAACAGAGAGAGAGAGAGAGATTATGGGAATGACAGATACACTGGATTAAAGAAATTCCAGGAGTACCCTTGGAAGAACCATAAGATATTACTAAACAGAGGTCAAGATAGTATGCATTTATCAATATAGCTGTAAGAAGTTAAACGCAATAGCTGGCAACAGAATTTCTGGTGTATATAATTCCCCAGCCCTAAGATTCAGCTTGGATGATGCGCCTCTTTATTGGGTTTAGCTCTGCATACTGATTTGTATTTCTGGCATATTTGTCCTCTGGCCTGAAACAGCTATCCCAACTTTGTATACCAAAGTGATTAATTTAACATTTCATGATACTTTTCTCCTGTTCTTATTTATCTGAAACACTTTCAAATATTCATGACTATTTTTTTTAGTTAAATGTACTTGGAAGAACATGTTACTCTTTCTTAACAATATATGACATATGCACTATTGGAAGTAGAGTTTGTAAATTATTAAGAAGGCAGAAGAGAGAACCTTTCCTTTACATAACAGTAAATACACTTTGCAAGCCTGAAGATAATTTGAAATTTGATTACCTGGAAAGCACACTTGCATACCAACAAAAGTGAATGTAAAAGAGAGAGAAATAAATTTTATTATAGATTTGTAAGACAGAATGAATTGCTTAATAAACGAATTCTCCACCTCCATTAGTATTTGCAAGCTCAGATTTAATAATTTGCTTCTTATGGTAATTTCTAGTAGGAAACCGACACATCTCTAATTTTCATTGGGGAAAAATGTTTCCAGAGATGTTTCAAATGCACATTCCAAGTTCATTTCCCATCTGACTTGAGGCTTCAGTGAAGTAGGGGAGGGGTTAGCCTAGGGGTCCCCAAACTTGGCAACTTTAAGACTTGTGGACTTAAACTCCCAGTATTCTCCAGCCAACTATTCTGGGAGTTGAAGTCCACAAGTCNNNNAGTTGCCAAGTTTGGAGACCCCTGGGTTAGCCTCTCTTTTCTCTTGTATACCAGTGTCATCCTGAGATTTAATTTTTAAGATGAAATTGAAGGCAAGGAAGGTCCACTAGTGCATTTCAGCATGATTAGTGCCTTCTGCTGGTTAAATCTTCCATTATCTATACCATTCAAGCTTCTTTTAAATAAGCATGCCTTTTTAAGTAGTGAGTTTATGGTATGTTAAGTAATGCTCCGCTAACAGAAAGTAAACAAAATTCATAGTGTGGGGGCAAATCTGCCAAATCTAGATTAATTTAATCTCTAGATCCATCTCAGTGGAATTCTGATGTTTGCTCTCTGTTTGAACTGCAAGTTTAATTCTGTCCCTTGGTCTAGGATCTGTGCATGGTTAAGATACCAACTCTCACTTTGGGTTCCAAGTTAGGCTACCTTAAGTGATCTCATTCTCAAAAATGATGAGTGAACCTTAATTGCTTCTTATTTGCTTTTACAATGGTCCCAGTTTCTGGCAAGTCTCTTCCTCATGTTTCATCTCTTTACCTCTCATTGTAATTATGAGTAATTAAACTGTAAAAAAAGTACTGAAAATGCATGGCAATCTAATAGAAAAGTAGTGATTCTTTGGCTACTTTCCCTAAGCTGAGTGAAAGTAGCCAAATAAAGTTTTCAAACTAACATCAAATAAGGAAAGCAACCAAAGGAGAAGTTGTGGCATTAAACACAAATGAAAAACTGAAGCCAATAAGATCTGAAGGCAGGACCAGCTGGAGAGTAGAATTGCTGAGAAAGAAGGAATCCATCTTGATCTCATTTCCTATAATTTCAGTGCTGTTAACATGAGATCATTTCCCATGACAGCATGCCAAAATATTGTTTTCCCCCTGGGCTGGCCAAATAGGTGACTAGAAAAGAGCTGGTTCTTGCTTCTCTGGGTTTTTTTTAAATGTTTACAACCAGCCATCTTTTCTATTATTTGGCTGTCACTGTCCACGATAATCTTTTATTTAGAAAACAAAATAAAGTATGATTGTTAGGAAAGTACATTCACTTTTAAAGCATAGAACAGGAGTAGAGTTACGTGATCTGCTGGCTCATAATGCATTGGATTAGAAATAAGCCAAGCTATTTCTTGTTCCCCAATGACCCTTAAGAACTAGCAGTTTATTACATGTTTGAAAAAAATAATAAAAATAATAAAAAAAAAATTACAAGTGAAAGAAGAGAGGCAAAGCAACAGCTGTGTTTGTTTTGCTGGAGATCTTTTTCCTCTCGTAAAGAGAGCAATACAGAGACTAAAAGGATCAATAAAACTGGAAAACTGTAGTTGTATTATTATTGTTACACAATCATAAAACAGAATGCTAAAGGTTACTTACCAATACAAAAGAAATTTAGTATGTCATGATAGGGAAGAATAATTCCAAAGTATCCTAATTAAAAGAGGTTTAAAAGTAAGATGCTTCAAAGTTTGATATACTACGTAAGATAAGCATATGCATTATTTGTAACCATGCAACATGGTTGCTGCTATAGGGTGATAACTGAAATTTTGACTATGCTCATTCTATTTATTTATTAAATTTGTTTATTAATGTTATTTTCTGTCTATCTTGCCACATTCTAAAGCAAAACAACCTGATTCCTTTCTTCCAGATTAATGTGGATGAGATCAGAGCTATCATTTGCAGTTTGCACTGTCCTGAATTAGCAAATGCAGTTTTCATCTAAAAATTCTAAGATCAGAATGTATGTGTTGGAATAAAATGGGCTCAGGTAAACATCATTTGAAAGAAAATGTATATCTTGAGATAAAAACATCCCAAAACTTCAGGGGTGGATTGGCATTATTTTTAACCATAGATTAGAGGCAGATTTATGAACTTCACAGTATGTCACAAATTGGTAATAAATCGATCTGTCCTTTTTGAACCTAGTCCTTTCTGAGTGTTCACCAAAATGTCTCTCAAGTCCAATTGCTCAAGCAACATGTTATTTTTTTTTGTTCTGAGTCACTATTGCTGATGTTAGAGCAATGAAAATAAAATGATTGTTCCTCTTATTGCTATCCTAATTATTAGACAATACTAGACACCAGGTGCATAATGAAAGAACTAAGAGACCAACCTTGATTCCTAAATGCAAATGAATGGGTTTGGCAGCTGTTTTGTTTAGGGAGAAATTATTTTATCTATCATCCATCTGTCTGTCTGTCTGTCTATCATCTATCTAATCAGGCATTAAACAGAAATGCTGTCTATCGGAATTGGATGATAAAAACTAAAGTAGGAGAAAAAGATTGTCCAAAATATGCTTTCTGAAAACTATTTTAATCATAGAATCATAGTGTTGGAAGGGTCCTTGAAAGTGTTTTGGTTCAACCCTCTTCCCAAGACAGCAATCCTCATTACATCTTGGACAAATCTTTTCTTGAAATTCTCCAGTGATGGAGCAACCAAAACCCCAGTAGGCTAGCTGTTCCATTGCTTAATAGTTCTTACTGTCAGGAAATTCCTCCTTATTTCCAGGTTGTATCTCTCTTTGACAAGCTTCCACCCACTGCTTCTTGTTGTACCCTCAGGTGCTATGATTGTTAGAGAATAAATTGACATCCTCTTCCCTGTGGCATCCCTTTAAGTATTGGAAGACTGCTATCATGTCGTCTCAGTCTTTTCTTAGTTAACCTAAACATGCCTAGTTCCTTTAGCCCATCTTCACAGGATTTAATCTCCAGATTCCTTATCATCTTTGTTGCTCTTCTATGTGCTCTTTCTATAACTTCAGCATCTTTTTTATATTGTGCTGACCAGAACTGAATGTAATATTTCAAATGTGGCCTCACCAGAGAGGCATTGAGCAGTAGTATCACATCCCATGATCTTGATGTTATCCCTCTGTTGATGCAGCCCAGTAATGCATTGGCTTTTTGGGTAGCTACAACATACTGCTGACCCATACTTAAATGGTGTTCCACTAGGACACATTGATCCCTCTCATAGGCACTACTGCTGACCTAGATACTGCCTATTCTGTATCTGTGCATCTGGTTTTTAGACAGGAAGGCGGTGCAGAGAGTGGTGAGGATGGCAGAAAAGATTATTGGTAGTTCACTCCCTTCTATCCAGGGCATATAAGCATATAAGTGAAGCTTGAGCAGGGTCTGCCGTATTGACCATGCAATTCATATGTTGGCCCTTTTAAAAACTGTAATGCCACAGGCTCTTTTAAGAAATGAGATATTGGATATGAATCTGCAAAGTTAAAATAAAGTCATGAAAAGCAAAGTTACAATGGGCTATATAGTATTTAAAGGTGAATATTACCTTTCTCAACATCCCATATTATGAGGTGCCATGGGATAATTGGGAATTTTCATTTCTGTGAAGCTAGAACAGATAAATCTACATTCTTCAGGTTTTGGACTTTAATTAGATTCCAGTCCTTTCTTTCACTGGGGAGGTGAGAAAATGTGTGGGGTTTTTTTTTGAATTTGGTGATTAATAATAGTAATATATTTATTTACAACTATATTTTAAGCAAAATACATATACAATTATAGCAATCTGTATCAGTTCAATTTGTCCCCTCAGATATTAACAGCACTATTTCCAACATCTGCTCGGAGATTAGGAATCTTAATTTTGTTATGTGAGACCATATCTGGCCATCTCCAAACTGAGTGACTTTGTGCTACATGAGGTTAATCCAAAGTAGATGTTCACCACTTTCAATGTACCCTTTGAGTTGTTTCTGAAGGTGGGGAATCTTGCTAAAAGAATGTGTGCACTATAATGTTGATGTTTGAAGGACAGAAAAAACAAACAAACCCAGCTCTCTGCCTTGGGCAGGAATATGTACTGTCTGCCATCCCTGGCTATATTAGCCAGTTATTTGTTAATTAGCATACCCCCATAAAATTGATTATGTACTATTTGAGTCATTGACAATTCATAGTGACCACACAGATAGATTTTCTTCAGGATCTCCATAAGAGACCCATGAAAAATCAATAAGAAAAGTGAACATGGATCTTGGAGGGAAGTTTCATTTTATAAAGATTGATTAGTTTCAGTATGTGCATTACAACTGAAGAGAACTCCTTAACACCAGGTGATACTTCAGGATGAAAGTGCACCCAAATCTTGGGAAGCAAGCAAGAATAGACTGTAGACTTACAATCAGAACTGAGCTGGCATCTGAATTTTAGTCTTTTTGAATTCAAAACTCCATTCTTTTCAATTGTGAGTTGAGTTCCATCACTGCCATAATTCCTTTCCACCCAATTCATTTATCTGCAGCATTGGGAAGTGGAGTGTACAGGTGTATTCTAAACAAACTGAATTTGTAGTAGTTTCTTCATTTGACTTCATTTGTGAAATAGCAAAATGCTTTTCTAAGAAACTGACTGTGCCTATTACATCAGATAGGCTTCTGTGCTTTTGTTAGGAAAAAACACAGTAGTGAGCATTCAAAAATCAGTTGTTATGACATTGCAGACATAGGTTTGATCTAGGAATACAATCACAAAATTTTATCAAAGCTCAACAAGAATAAATAAGCTAAGATTTCCCATTTCCTTTCTGCTATTCATTCAACTTGTCCAAAATCCAGCATCAGTTTCTTAATGACCATGAATTTGTTTTTCTAATCATACCCTTCAATTAAGATTAGGTTTCTGGTTAGACTGGAAGACATATTGATGATTCCTGAATAACTTTCCCTAGATTTTCTGTAATCTGGAGAATGTTCACTTTTTATCATGGTTCCATTCTCTGAATCCCACTGAACTCAATGCACTGCTTTTCATCCACATTACTACCTCCCTTCTGAACAAGGCTATGTTATTAAATCATCTGTATACATGATGCCCTGATCCAACAAAATTTGCAAGCCTTCTCATCTTAACTACTACCACTACATCCATAAAGCACAGCTCTCTATGACATAGACATTCAAACCACAATTGTTCAGTTTCCTCAAGAACTGATCTGAAATTCCTTACTGTGAAATCCGAGTGTTGCTCTACTTTCTGCCCTGAAGGGCTTTGTACTGCCACTAACTTAGGTATGCTTATGGGTGCAAGTGCACTTGCAATAGATTAGGTCAATGTAGGAGATATTGCCTTTCTTAGAATTAGCCTTGCTTCAGCAGTTCATGGGACTTCATGTGTTGGTTACTCCAATATCTTCTGTATGAGTCTGCCATTGGAAAATGATTGGAAGTTTTCGGAATGATTTTTTTATTCTCTGGATCATATCTCTTTATTCACTGATTGGACTTTATAATTCATCTTTTCTCTTATGCCTATGGCTTTTAAAAATAAGTTTAATTATTTGTTTATGGTATTCTGTATTCTTGTTAATTTTTTTAACTTCCTTTCTTATAGTTAAGTTAAAGGTTTGAAATCTGCACTGAAATAATCCGTGTTCAATGGGGAGCATATAAATTTTTAAATTAAGAAATACGTTAAGAAATGGAGTTGGCTAGCAAGAATTTCTGACAATAATATTGTTTCATACTTCTCATCTTGTTCTATCATCCATGGCTATAATGAAATCTTAAATATAATCCAAAATAACTTCCAGCTAGTGTAGCAATTAAAAAATTACAAAAATTTCATACAAATGAATAGATTTATCAGGTTATAATTTTTTCTGTGAAGAAAAAATGACACAGTACAACTAGGAAAGTTTACATAACTTAAAAGGAAGTTACATTTTTATTTGGCATATAATTTGGGGATATGAATGAGCTGATTCCAGCCAGCAAACTTTGATAAGTCATTTTAGATTGACTTTGCCTGCATGCTCTGCATGCCTGTCAAGACTAAGCAAGCTGTTCAACATTAATAGCAACATGTTATGTCAACTCTTATGATAAACAAGGATTTCTGCTGCTGCTTTTCATATTTCTATTGCTGCTGCTACCTGTGGCTCCAAGTCAACCTAATATTGTGAACAAAGTCAGTCAACCTTTGCCCAACATTATGATATATTTTTGTGATATGCATATTTTCTCAAACTTATACAAAACCAAAACCACCTTCTTTATATTGACTTTATATTGACTTTATATTGACTTTTTCCTAGTATGATTTAATTGCTTATTTGTACCTTATGACTATCATTAAGTGTTGTACCTTACAATTCTTGACTCTTGAAGAATGTATCTTTTCTTTTATGTACATTGAGAGCAAGACAAATTCCTTGTGTGCCTAATCACACTTGGCCAATAAAGAATTCATTCATTCGTTTATAACAGTGAGCAACTTTAGAAAACCAATGGAGTCAAGTCATCCATCATTAGCTGTAATGGAGAGATATTGGGCCTGAATACTGGTCCATAAGGATAGAGTAGCTTCCTTATTCCTTATTAGAGGGATTAGAGTTTTTTCTTGATGTTGTAAGAGATTTCCACACTTGGGTGAGGACAAGCATTCTGCTCACTCCATAATGTGGAATGGCCATAAGAAATAAAGGTAAATGGATGCAGGAGTGACTGCATTGTTAGTGCTGGAGAAGAGTCTCAAACAAAATTTATTCATTTATTCCCTCCTTTGATTTATATAATTGCCTGTTTCATTTTTATGTGACCCTGGACAGTCACGCAACATCTGGGAATTACCCAACCAATCATCCACACAACTGGAAGATGAGTTCTATCCTGTGCCCAGGGTCTCAGTCTTGAGCATAAAACTGAGTTTTCAAGTCCTTAAGGGGATGAAGCCAATCTAATCTCAGGAGAGATGATGTTCCAAAGGGTAGGCATTATAGTAGAAAAATCTCTCTTTCTCGGCCTTCAGCCAAAGGAACTGGAGCATGCCCCTCCTATTGTTTGGGGTAGAATATGTAGAGAAAATATAAATACAACTTGTAAACCACCTAGAATCATTGGATACAAGATGGGTGAATGAATGAATGAATGAATGAAT
>AZIM01001904.1:158005-168167 GCA_000516915.1 Ophiophagus hannah | reverse complement strand
ATTATTATTATCATCATCATCATCATCCTTTTGATGGAGAAATGCAGTACACATTTTTAAAGAAAGAATGCTGTTTTCTGATTTTTCTTAGCAGCATTGATTTTTCTTAACTGATTAAGAAAAATACATGTATTAGTTAAATTAAATTCAAAGTCTTAAAAATAAAACTCTGGTCACCATGCCCCCAAGTAGGACATAGCAGATTTTAATTTCAAATAGATTTGATTTACATAAATGCATACTCTTAGTACTTAATATTAAGCAAGCTCAACAATCAGGTAGCAGTATGAATGTTATTCTGGCTATGGACTGCTGAAGTAGTGATGGACTGGATGGAGAAATTATACGTACATTCCGAAGTGGACTTTAGGACTGCAACCAAGCTCTGAAGCCAAACTAAGTTGTAATCTCCACTGTATCAGTATTAACACACTGGCTAGACGTTTCTAATAAGCTTGTATTAGCAAATCAAATTAAATCAAAATTTTAATTTGGTCATTGGCCAACAAAGCATTACACAATCAATCCAACAATTTGATTAGAACAAAATAGTCAAAACTAGAAACACTGGATTGATTATGACTACAATAAAATAACAGTATAAATCAGAATGTTTATGGTCACAAAGATTATAACTTGAAGATGTAACTGATTTATTGTTACTTCTAATACAATAATTCTGTAATTTTCATTAAATTTGTATGTTGGGCTATAATCTTTGCATTAGGCATAAATTACATAGGTCAAGAAGTAAAACTTAAGTTAAAATTTAAATTTATTACATAATTACATTAGAGGCAGTGAGTGCTTAATGCGAACATTCATTTGAGTCATTAATGAAAAATTCATTAGAATCAGATCTGGAAATTGGTGAAAATAGATTACTATACAAGATGATTTGATATTTTGAAAATAACTCATTCTCTAAGAATTAAAAACCATCAAGCTCATATCGTGACCTCAGATGTGTATTTTTCTGCTACATAATCTGTGACATGCTTAGCTATATTTTTAGACTGAGACATTATGCAAAGAGAAAATGTGGTTGGCTTGGTTTTAACTTCAGGTATTGTGTCAGACCAGCTACTGTAGTTTATATATTTTTGGTATATGGGTAGTGTTAGATGAAAACCCAGATATTGTGACCTATTCAGCAAACAAGGTCTTCACATACTGAAGTGTGATTTGAAAATGAATGGAATTCTCTACAGATCCACCTAGAAATGGTGGGTCTGTAGGATTATTCCTGGATTATTCCTGGGTTCACAGGTATAGAATTGTCTCTGTAAACAGTAATTAAGCTTCCTTAAACTCTGTAGAAATTGCTTGTCAGTTAACATTTATAGACTCTTACAGTTTTCTTTATTTGGAAATGTATGAATGAAAAAAATAACCTATATTCTTTCACATTCCAGTAACTGCAATGCTGCTTACATTGAATTCATTTAGAAAAGTTTTTTTTAAAATGCTCTGTTGTCTGCTCTCTAGTGGTTTACTATTTGCAGTACATGTATATCTGGATATTTAAAATAAGCTTCCATCGTTGCACGTATCGAATAGTTGCTATAGCAGCAACAGATGGGCATATCTTCTGCATCTCTTTTTGTACAAGGTCAAATGTTCTTGCAGCAGGAATCTTAACACCCCCACCCACTCCAAATCCAGCACCTCAATATTTAGGTTGACAAAAAAAAAATTGTCTGCTGGTGCAAATTCTAAGCTAAGCATTCTGGGAGAATGCTTTTCTTGCAGAGATGAGAGAATTCTTTGTGCCTGGCTCTAGAAGCTGCAGCAGGGTGCTTTTTTTTCTTTTTCTTTTTCTCTTTTGGCTTCAGAAAATTTGTGAACATTGACAAATGGAAATCAAGACAGCTTAGTCAGGAATGCTGCATTTTTTTATCTATTTGTTTTTCAAGCATTTTAGGAAGGATTCTGTTGGAGGCATGGCTGCATTATGAGGTGTGGCTCTTGCTGATATCTTCAAAAGATTTTTTGGCATTCTTCTACATAAGCTTAGAATATAGTGCTATTAAATCTTAATAGATATATACTGCTGGAGTGGCTGAAGAAAACCATGCTTGTGAATTAAAGGAATATATTCTGGAAACATTAGCTGGAAAGGCAGGCTGCAGAGAAATTGTAATGGGTTGCACAACTAGTGTTATTTTGTTTAAAGGTATTCGTACAGTTATTGAGAGAAACTGTTCGTATATTTGCAAACATCAAAGAGAAAATAAAGCTCTGGAATATACAGCAAATAGCTTAACAAAAGAAGACTCTGGGATACTGATCCATTCATTTTTGGTAAATGTTGATGTGCTTCATTAAGATATTTTAAATGTATTTTATATATTTTGTATCTGATGCTTTTGAAATTCTCCATCCATTCTGATTCTGTTGCTGTTGAATCTTTATTATTATTTTAATAATAGTACAACATGCTAAAATGCCGTTGATACCATTTGTAAGCAATATTTTTGGTAAAATATTGATTTTTTTTTCTCAGTATGTCTATGCAGTACTATTTTTAGCATTCTCATTGTTGTTTTAATGAATGTCCAAAACATGTGTCTGGAAAAGCAGATATTATGATTGTAGTAGAAGATAGAAGAATACAGTAAAACAGGGTATTCTTACTATAAAGATGAAGTGATTCTTATAAAGATAAGCAAAGCATTTAGAAGGAAGAACTTTTCAAGTATGTTTTTATTTTTCTAATGAAGTGCATATATAGCATAAGGCAATTGTTAAATAGTGCATACTTAGCAATCTGTGATGTATCTCAGCATTGGGCGTATTGTATTAGCATTTGAGGGAGTGGTAATGTAGCATTTATTAATGCAGAAAATCCACGTACATAGCAAGTATGCATTTTAATGTCTTCCGACATTAATAATGAATATAGCACAGTACTGATTATTCTATTTTATTAAGCCTGGTTTGAAAATGTTAACCTAAAGGAAAGTTAATTAGACAAAATCTTTATTATGAATTATTTTTAAATTCTCCCAATATTTTCTTTACTTTATGTTTTACTTTATATGAACAATATTTTTGAGAAAAGATGCACTGAGCATTAATATATCAATGAATGTAAAATAAGTCTTTGAATAGATATTATAATATTTATTAAGTTGATTATCAACTGCCTTTCTGACCAAAGTCATTCTTAGGAAGATATATAATTTTTAAAAACAAGATAATTATGTTAAGTACAGAGTAAACTTTTTTTTAAAATACAGAATGTAAACTATCTCTTAAACCAGTTCAAGTGAAACAATATTGATACTCTTCAAACAGAAAAGCCACCTACCACTTGGGTAAGAACTGTTATCATCTTGGTGCATCCATGCTACCATTTCACTAACTTTTCTTACGCTGCAATTTGCTAGTAGCGCTTGAATCATGAACATAATTGAGGCCAGAATTAGAGTCATAAGCCATTGCAGTTGTAAGTCTAGACACCCATGTGACAGGAACAGTGGTGGGATTCAAAATTTTTTACTACCAGTTCTGTGGGTGTGGCATGGCTTGGTGGGTGTGGCATGGNCCCTCCCCACCCCACTAACCTGTTTTCCACCTCTGTTCTCCTGTGCAGGGCAACAAAAAAAGACCCAGCTGATCAGCTAGGACTCGGGAGGCAGAGAATAGATGGGGGCGAAGTGGGACCAGTCAGAGGTGGTGTTTGCTGGTTCTCTGAACTACTCAAAATTTCGGCTGCCAGTTCTCCAGAACTGGTCAGAACCTGCTGAATACCACCTCTGGACAGGAAGTAATTTATGGCCTTTATTGTGGCAGTCATTAAGCTAATGCCACAGTTGTTAAACAAACCCATTGGGTGTTTTTTGGTGGGTTTTTTGGCCAAAACCCAGCAGACTCCACCCACCCCCATGAATCACAGTCATGTGACCATGGGATGCTACAGTGGGTTGTAAAGCTGACTTGGCATGTTGTCATGTAACCACAGGGAATAGGGGCACAACCATGGGCACTTTATGGGCCATTAAAGCACTTGTTCCATGGCTGTTGTAACTTTGAATGGTCATTCAGCAAGGACCACCTGTATGACAAAGCATTTGAGGAAGGTAGTGAATTGATTTTGGGGTTTCCTGGTTACAAACTTTATAGCCAATTACCTTAAATTTTGAAAAAGTATCATTTGTATATACTATAAATATGATATGGCATGATGCCATTTTGGTCTAGTAGTTAAGGCATCAGGAGACAGAGTTCTAGTCATGCCTTAGCCATAAAAGTTGACTGGGGACTTAGCCTCTCTGCCCTCTCTCCAGTTCAACTCACCTCACAGGGTGGTTGTTGTGGGGAAAAAAGGAAGGGGAAGTAGTATTAGGTCTGTTTGCCACCTGGGGTTATTTATAAAAATAATAAAGGCAGGATTTTAAAATATCTAAAGAAATAGTTCTATACAATTTACAAGCAATATATTATAGAGAGCAATCCAGTACACATAGTACTCAGCTTATAACTGTAATGGAGCCTGCCCATTATGGTTGTAAGTTGTGATGGTCATAAAACAGGTTGGTGACAATACCAACACAATTTTATGTGCATTTTTGCAGCAGTTGGTAAGTGAATGCTGGGGTAATTAAATGAACCAAGGGTTCGCTGTGGGCATGGTTTTGCCGAAAACGTAAAGTAAATGCTGGTTTTTAGGAAAACTGTCATAAAACATGATCATGTGATCGTGAAATGCTGCAAACATCTGTAAATGTGACCCAGTTGGCAACTCCTGAACTTCAGTCATGTGACTGTGGAGGGAGGGTGTCAGAACTTTGAACCTGGGTTGTAGGTAGCTACCAGATAGGCCCATTGTAACTTTGAATGGTCACTACTAAGTGATCAGTTGTAAGTTGAATAGTACCTGTATGTAGAACAATTTTACAGCAACTGCAGAAATATTCTTTAAATTAATGCCACAAAAAGCATATACGAGTTAAAGAATTGAAGTCATTTCAGAGGCACACTTCAAATTTTAATAAACAATGCATTTGATTTTTTTAAAAAAGAAAACACATTGTTTTCTTTGTTTAGCCATCAAGTCAAATTATAAATATGCTTCATTTTGAAAAGATTGTACAAGAAGAATTAAGTTTTTGGCCCTTAAACATTTATTTATAAATAGATATAAATCCATCATTTCTCTGGAACCCTTTGAAGGAAATACTGAATACTAAAAGCTGCATTTAATCAAAACTGATCAAGAGCACTTCTAATCAAAATCTCCCAAACAAGTAGAATAAACATTATCATATTGTGATTAAAACCCAAATGCTAAAAATAGTTTTTCTCAAACTTCTCACTCTTCCTCTATTATTTCCTGAAAATAAAATGAGCAGAACAGAATCTTGAATTTTTTATTTGGTTATTTTCCTAGATATGTTCTTTAGGTTTGTATTTCTGCTTTTTAGTGCCGTGGAATGTCTCCATTTTAGTTTCTTGTGAATTCTGATTTTGATGCTAATGTCTAATCACAGAAGCACTTTATTATATTTAACTTTTTCTTGCTCTGGAGCTCTCATCATCTTTCGGTTTTAATTCCGAAGACTGGAAGACTTTCTGGAAAATATGGCTTGGTGCATAATTTTTTGGGGGGAGAAACATATATAAGTGAAAATGACCATTCCTTTTCAGAATGGAGAAGCCACTCCCGGTCATCTTTTTCATCTGAAGATATGCTCCATTTGCTCTATTTCAAAGACATAAATAACAGTTAACTAAGCAATGGCCTGATCTCTACTTCAAGAGACTTGGCAATCTGCTTTACTTTCTGTATTCCTGTAATAGGACATTGCTTGAGCCACCTTTGTCTGATTTAACATTTGTAGAAAAAAGGGATATTTAAATAGAAATGAAATACAATACCTTTTATTTATAACTAAATTATTTTTATTGTTTTAACAGAATGGCTTATGATTATGGAAAATATTAAAATATTAAAACTGGCCAACCAAAAATGATTCAGGACTGGAACAGAGTCCCTGCAAAAAAAGAGTATAGGTAGTCCTTGACTTACAACAGNTCATTTAGTGATCGTTCAAAGTTACAATGAAAAAAAGTGACTTATGACTGCTTTTCACTCTTACGACCGTTACAGCATCAGAATTCAGACGCTTGGCAACTGACTCNTATTTATGATGGTTGCAGTGTCTCAGGATCATGTTTTGTGATCTTCTGACAAGCAAAGTCAATGGGGAAGCCAGATTCACTTCACCTTGTTACTAACTTAACAATTGCAGTGATTCACTTAACAACTGTAGCAAGAAAGTTTGTAAAAAAAAAAGCCCATTTAACAATTGTTGGCTTAATTATGATTGTAAGTCAAGAACTAGCTGTATAGCAACTGGTGTTCTTCAGTTTGGGACAAAAAAATGTTAGAAGAGACACTTTTGAGAGAGACAAAGAAAAATATGCATGACATAGTTACATTAAAAGTGAGATTTTTTTCGACTCTCACAATTAGATCATCTGCTGAAATTCTGGGGGTTTATGGCTTTTCCATAGGAAAGAGCTAAATTGTGCAATTGGGTATTACCAGTTGTGGTATTGGCAGTCAATTTGAATAATGTCCTGCTTTAAGACTATCGTTCAGAGGCACAAAAGCTTTCAATGGGTTTTCTAGTTTTATTAGAAACTCAGTACAAAGCATCATTTTAGAAATATTATTTCTTTTATTCAAACCATCAGACCAAACCCAAATATTTGCTAATCATTTACTTTCAGTTTCCAAGCTTCATTCCTTAGAAGAGCAAACAAGGTTTATTTATGGCTAGAGACTCCAATATTCAGTTTCTTTTGCCTCCTTCTTCCCATTTCCAAGTAAGGCACAATGACTTGAGATACTAAACTGTAAACTTTTTCCCCGTCCCACTTTACTTCCTACTAACTAATTTCAAATTAAGGAAGAACATATAGGTACCGGTCGCGGTTTCCCCGTTGTGAGTTAGGCTGCTGCTGGCTGTTCTCTGGTTGGTAAAACCTTTGATAATCTGTCATCTTCAATCCCTGAGGGATCATCTATGTTGAAGAGCCAAATTCCACTCGCACTTCCTTCTTTTATGATTTAATGGTCCTCCAGGGCTTGCAGTCTTTCTCTGTGAATTTCAGGTCATCAGCCAACTAACAATTTAAATACTGCCCAATATACTGCACCCATAGCATTTTAAAAGCCAGAGCCCTCTAGGTCTATCTTAGCTACCAGCCTTTGCCTTCATTCTCTATTTACTCATTTCCAGAGCACCTGTGGTAAATTAAAAAAATAAAACTAGTTTTATTTATTTAACACATATGGCCACTGATTTTAAGCCAAACTATGGACAGCTTATTTACAATTTAAATAATATATGGAATTATATTGTATATACCACCCAATCTTGGTGCTTGGGAGAAATTTCAAATGTTAAGTGTTCAGTTGAAGATTAAAAGGATGGAGGCTTGTTGGACTTGCTTCTGAGGACCCACAAGATCACAATGTTTAAGGGAACGAATGTGTCCACCCTCTGTGCAGAAAGATTCATGGAGAATGGTCCCACAATTAACCTGGTCCCATGCTATGTAGGAATTTAAAGGTGATAACCTACACCTCGGATTGCATCTTGAAGAAGACTGGGAGTCAGTGCAGCTCACACAACAGGGGTGTTAAATGGACATCCAACATGGTATCCTCCACTGCATTTTAGACCAGTTGTAACTTCTAGGGGGTCATCAAGGGCAGCACCATACATAATACAATAAATTTAAATGGGAAATGATCAAGGTATTAATAGCCACAAGCAAGATCTCCTGGTTAAGGAGAAGGCACAATTTGACATACAAAATGAGTAGTCCAAAGATTTCTAGCACAGCTCTGACCTAACTCATCAAGCAGGAGTCATGAGCCTAGGATGATCCCCAAATTACACATCAGAGCTGAATGGGGTAGTACCATACCCTGACCCACACTCTGAGTGATCTTGGGCCAGTGACTCCCTCTTAGCTCTAGGAAGAAGGTATTGGCAAACCATTGTCAAAAAGTTGTCTAGAAAATATTGCGGACTTGCCAAAGAGTAAAGTAAGAAGTAAGGCAAGAAGCACAGATTATTCAAAGGCACCCCCTAAAAAATAAAACAACTCTTTAAGACCCTAGCCTAAAAGCGTAGTTGAAAAGAGATGTGTTTTAAAGGGATAAACTCATGGAAAATCAGGTTTTCAGTAACTATTCGTGTTGATGGCTGTTTACTATCTCTTGAATCATAGGTAGCCTATCTTCAATACTGATTGCTTGGAAGTGGAAAGAGGCTATTGTCTTTACTTGAGGCTTGTTATCTTTTTCAGTGCATCCTGTTTGGTCTCAGCGAACACGTAACATACATAGATTTTCCCTGTGATTGTTTATGCCTAACCCAGTCTTTCAAGTCTTCCAAATGCTTGGCTCATCACCATTGTAATTGAATCTATTGACCTTCCTGCTTGGTCCTTCTCCTCCTCCTCTTTTTCCTTCCAGTTTTGCAGGGTTGAATTAGATTGTTCTGAATTGTCTTTTGCATTTTGCATTACTAGTAAATACCGAAGGTGTTAGCAATAGCACTTAGACTTATATACTGCTCCACGGAGCTTTACAGCAATCTCTGAGCAGTTTACGGTGTCAGCATATTACCTCCAACAATCTGGCTCCTCATTTTATCAACCTCGGAATTATGGAAAGTTGAGTCAATCTCGAGCCCTGTCAGGATCAAACTCCAGACTGTGGGCAGTTAGCCTGAAATACTGCATTCTAACTACTGCGCCACCAGGGCTCCTAGGTATTGCAGGTATAGTGGAGTTTGTGTGTGTGTTTGTGTAGCTAGAACCCACAAAATAGATGTTAATTTTATTTTTTAATTAAATGTTTGAAATCCTTCCTCAAATTTTGGCATGTATTGTTCCAGAGTTTGGGCTCAGAATATAAACCGACATGAACTTCTTGATACTTGCATGAGAGAATTCCAGGGAATATCAGGATAAACAGAAGTAAAAAAACATCCTGGAAGTAGGCAGTAGCTTATACAATCTATTTGGAAAAGGCAGTTCCCAAGTCATGGGGTTAAGTGATAATCTCCAACTAAAATTTCTGTCAATATGTATGGAAGGCCAATGTAGCTACTGTAACAATGGAGTTTGGTCTAGTGGTTAAGGCGCCAGGCTAGAAAGTGGGAGACTGTGAGTTCAAGTCCTGCTTTAGCCATGAAAGCTAGCTGGGAGACTTTAGCCAGTCATTCTCCCTCAGCCCAACTCTCTTCATAGGATTGTTATTGTGGGGAAAATAGGAGGAGAAAGATATGTTGAGAAAGGGGTCAGTTTTTGGGTGGAATGTAGACTTAATAAAGGAAATCAAAAAATGGACCTCCTCTGATTTGGAAAGCCAGTAATCAATTCTAATCCAATAGAATTAATAAAAGAGGCACAATGGTCCATGTAAAAAAGCCACAACAGCAACACTTTTGCAGAGCATACAAGCATCAGACAAATTGCAAAAACATTATGACAACCCCCCCACCCCCACCCCAAATATCATTTTGCTTGGATTGCCAGCCCAGCTACCTATTCCTGAATGTGCCAAAGTTGTATTCCACTGGAACAGTTGAACCATTTAAAAAAAAAATCACATTTCATGTAAAATTCTGGGTATAGAGATTATTTTTTTGTAATCTTTGCGTTTATGCTACAGTTGATGATATTTATATATATATGAGATATATGCAAATGTTGGGAGAATGAACTAGAAGAGTTAATTCAAGTGTTATTTTTCCATTTAACTCTACATTTAGGTAGCAATTATTATTCAGGAAACTCACCAGACTCTCCTGATTCTTGTTCTAGATATTTTCAAGATGATTGTTAGACATTGCCTGAATGAGTTCTCATCCTATGATTTGGATCCAATAGAACTTGTTGTCCTATTTGTGTATGTCCTTTTCTTTAAGGCCAGTTCCTAGTTTTATCAACCTGAATCCTTGATCTCTTTATCTCTTTACTCTTATCTGCATGTTAGGTACCATCCTTCTGGTTTATTTATTATTGCCTACATATTTTGGGGGAATTCAAGGTGTTATATAAAAGATTGTTCCCAATTTTCTCAATACAGGTGGTCCTTGAGTTACAACAGTTCATTTAATGACTGTTCAAA
>AZIM01001904.1:147948-157996 GCA_000516915.1 Ophiophagus hannah | reverse complement strand
GCACTGAAAAGAGTGACTTATGGCCATTTTTCACATTTAACAATCATTGCAGCATCCCAGTGGTCCTATGATCAAAATTCAAATGCTTGGCAAACTGACTCATATTTATGATGGTTGCTTGTGACCACCTTTTGTGACCTTCTGACAAGCAAAGTCAATGAGGAAACTAAGTTCACTTAATCATGTTACTAATTTAACAACTGCAGTGATTCACTTAACAACTGTGGCACAAAAGGTTGTAAAATTGGGTAAAGTTCACTTAAGAACAACAAAAATTTTGGGCTCAATTGTGATCATAAGTCAAGGACTACCTGTACAATATCAGTCCAAGAGAAGTGCTTGCCTGGGAGAACAAAGCTATTTGTCCAAAGCTACCCAGTGAAGTTATAGAAAAAGTGATAACTTGATCTAGGTGTTCTCTGTCCAGATCCAACTCACCAATCGCAACACAACACAGATTATTGATATAATCCAAATTATTGGTACTTATAGAGTCACCTAGTCAGACCAGCAACATCAGCTGGAGAAATTGGTTATGTTACCTTTCCATATCAGAATCCATAAAATAATAATATTTTATTGCATTTCAAAGTCACTAACATTTAATACTTAAGCTGGCAGAGCCCACATATTCTATGGTCATAAGGACCTCTCTTGTCTCTTTTTATTCCCATGAGAAAAACTATTTCATTTTAAAAGTACTCTGACTGAAAGAGCCCTAAACACATAAATACAATTTATTGTTGAACTTAATTGTTTAGAAACTACTGATTTAGAATATTTTAAAATATATGATTATTAGCTTCATTTTATGAGAGCGGGGAAGAACTGTTTGGTGAGTTTTATGCTGAGATGGATCCACCTCCTTTTCTCCCACACTCTTTCCTCCCCCTTCTCAAGGGCTGGCCTTTATCTGTCATGCATTCCCACCATAACTTGACTAAATCTTCAGCAGAGTAACACAAGTACTATCTTTGCAGTTTTAAGCGCGGCAGAAGCTTTACTTTTTGCTCTAGCATTGGTATGCTTCTGTTAGAAGATAAAGTTGCTGAGATTTACATTTGTGTGAAATATTCTGGATAAGAATGCTGGCAAGAACAAATAGTAAAAATATTAAAAAGGAACTTACAGATTTTCCTAAAAAATGTTTGGATGCAGCAGCCTCTGAAACAGACATGAACACTCCAGTGCAGGTTTTGGTAAGGTGTTTATTTTCTTTCTTTTGCTGATTGCCTTTGTGTTGTTGTTGTTGTTTTTTTTTGGAGGGGAGAGAAAGAAAAAAAATATAGCATTTAAGATTGAACAGTTCTCCCTTCTAATGCCCTCTTTCAGTCTCTTGCTGTGTTATTTCTGATGAATGTATATATAGTTTGCTCTTTTATATTTTAGAAAAGCACTTTTCTAAGTGGTCTATCAGTACTGCTTGAACTTAAATACATTTAAACCAGAAAGTCGTCCTAGCTTACTAGTTTAAATATGATGAAACTGATGTTCTACTGCACCCAGTTCAACTTTCAATGCTTATATTTAATATTTGAAATGAACAAATTGTTATATTTTTATCTTGTAAACTAAGGTGCACACTTTCAAAATTTTAGACTTCGATTAAATACACCTCTGCAATTAAAAACAAGCTATAGAATATAAGAAGGAGCAATGAAAATGTTTTGCTTTCTGTGTTTAAGACGTCAAAAGGCAATTTCTATAGTATGTGAATCTTGACATGTATTTTTTTGTAAATTTTGGGTTAGCTATTCAAATAGGGAAGATAATGGAAAGCGGAAAATATTGCGTCTCGATAATTTCTGACCTGATACCAGAAGTTATATGGTGGATCTTATTATCAGGAGAGTCACTCTGATAACCAAATGTAATTCTTAAGTTGTTGTTCAGACACTTGAAACATCATAACTACAAGTCAATGTTGGTTATAATTGATAAGCAGTCAATTTTAAACTTAGGTGCATTCCTTAGGAATATAAAAATGACTGATGTCTACTGGGTCAAACTATAAATGTTTTCTGTGGCAAAATAAATATGAAGATTATGTCAGAAAAAGATCCTCATAGATTTTGAAGGGATAAAGTTGTGTATAGAATTCATGGGTACATGTACTAAAGGAAGTCCAAAGGAAATGTTTATTGGAAACAAATTTGAACAGAGATGTGAGCCACACCCAACCAGTGCAGTACTTATTGGGAGTGTGTTCTACATAACATCCAGGTCTCCATTCTGTGCTTCAGCTATTCTTTGGAATGGTCATTAATTTTTTTATGGTAGACTATATGTCTGACCTTAGTATGGACAAGCTAAACGTTTTAATAAAAGTTCAATAGGCCAATATTTGATGTGATTTTGTACATTTTAAACAAGCATTGTGAAATTTTACATTAATGGAGGGTAAAGACTAATCCAGAAACTTGGGGTATTGAAAAGTATTGATTTAAGAATATTTCTTTTGCAAAAATCTATTAATAGTTCAACTCCTTTATGACACCCAAACAAATGTCTTTGTTATTGTTGACCTCATTTGGGATTGTTTTTCCATAGTCTTAAATAATGGAACAAATATATATCAAGCAACCAGAAATTTGAATATAAATCATACAAATGTTTATGACCCTAATAAAGATTTTATTGATATAAATTTATGTAGTCTTATGATATTGAGCAAGATCACATACTTTAATATGAGTTATTTAATTGAATTTATCTAGAGTTTATTATGAAACTTAAGTTATTTGTTGCCTCCACTTCTTTGTGGAACTGAAAACAGACTCTCTAATCTGTAATGCAATTTTGATTGGTACTCATTAGAATGAGATATGGTGTAATATATAAATTCATATGTATTTCAGGACCTACTCTTCTGTTAGGTATGGAGATCTGGGAGACAATGATTATGTACAGGTAGTTCTTGACTTTCAGTGGTTCATTTAGTGACCGTTCGAAGTTACAACAGCACTGGAAAAAGTGATTTATGACCTTTTTTACATTTACAACCATTGCAACATCCCCATGGTTACATGATCAAAATTCAACGGCTTGAGAACTGCAGTGTCCTGAGGTCATATGATCACATTTTGCGATCTTCTGACAAGCAAAGTCAATGGGAAAGCCAAATTCACATAACTGTGCAACTAATTTAACATTTGCATTGATTCAGTTAACAACTGTGGCAAGAGAGTGAGGTAAAATTCACTTTACAAATGTCTCATTTAGCAACAAAAATTTTGGGCTCAATTTTGGTCATAAGTCGAGAACTACTTGTGTTTGGTTTTTCCTGTCCTTGAGGTTTTGTTAATCATAAAACTTCAGACTTCTTTCTGTCATATTATGATTACAATTCAATTAAGTGTCAATTAAATATACTGATTTTTTAAATATTTGGTCATAGATCTCTAATACCATATCTAGTCTAACTCTTTAAGTTTTTTGGGTTACTATAATGCAGTCTTGGATCCATTTTTATTATTTCTGCCTTTTTTAAAAACTAATTCTTTCTCATTCTAAGTTTGTATCCTATTTATTAGTGTTCCAGTATAATAGTAGAATGACTTCAGTGGTTTTAAAATACATGAAAGAAGAAATTTTCTGATGGTGTTGATAACAGTTGAATATAACTACATGAATTGTCAATTTCTATATTAGGGACAGTGCTGCTTATGCCATTGTTCTTGAATATATTATTTGCATCTATTTCTCTCCAAATACTAGCTTTATGTTATTACTAACATCTGTCATTTTGGACACCTCAAACTTAAATGCAGGCTTTCTAAAGATAATCACGTACCAGAATATTTCAGTTTCTGTTGATGTATATAGTTCCATTTCTCCACTTATTTAACTTTTCCAGAAAAAGGTAGGAATGATTGATATAAGCTTTAAAGATTCCTATTGGAGATGTGTTGGTGAGAAGAAATACATAATTTTTTTTATGGTTATAACAAGTTCTCTACAGCTTTCTGATAAATCTTATGGTGTTGAATAGCAAAGGACATATCTATTTGCTTCTCATTGCTTGTATTTTAAATAGCATAAATAGGAAAACCACAGAGTGTAATGATAAGGCGTTGGGTTTGCCCACTTAATCAGGGAGATCACTAAAAAATAGTGGAATCTTTCTCAGGCCAACTTATCTTAGTGTTGTTATTGTGGGAATAACACTAGGAAAGATCTCCTAAGAAAGTCGCCTTATTATTATTTTATTAGGGGAAAAATATTATTTGTTCCTTTTCCCCCTCCAGGTTTCCCTTTTTAATTTCAGCTTTTTTCCTTGATTTCTGGCAGAATATTCAAATTTTGTATGATTTTATAATTGTATTTTAAAATTTTATTTGTTTTAGGAAAAGGAAGTGATTATGATGTGGGATAATAGCTGAAAAAAATACTATAGATATAGTATTATCTGTAATTTTTTTAGGTTAGAATCTTTTTCTCATGTGGTGAAGCTATTAATAAATGGAAAATATTTCTAAGAGAATATGAGAAAGAAAGATTCTGCTTTCCTGTAAAAGTGTTGGTATCAATGTAGCAAATGCCAAAGTCAATATATTGTCCTCATATTCTTTTGTTACGGATGATGAAATTTCCTTCCTCTTTTTGTAGATCTGAACTCGCAGATGAGTTTGAAACATATGTCTCACAAGAGTTTTTTCAATCAGGTTAATTAGTTTAATTTAAAATCCATTGTTAGATCTAAATATAGATATATAAAACATTAGAAAACATGCTATTTTCATAGGAAATTTTGAATGAGATGAGCGGTTTAGGTAAAATGAAATATAAATAATAAAACTGTATTTCAAGAAAAGCTAAGGATTGAAAAAGACATTACTGAAAATACAAGATTATTTTAATAATATTTCTGAAATAATACATTTTGAACAGCACTGCATTAGAGAAAACAAACGGCAATAATTATAAATTGCAAAAAGAGAAGATGAACCATTTGTTGGCTCAACATACATGAGCACAAAAAAGCAATTACTTCATGAATCTTAGATTTATTTTAGTAGGCTAACATGTCCAATGTTTAAACCTTGAAATACATCATTTGAAGAAAATATGTTTGCTATATTAAATATCTTAATATAAGTTTCTACTTAATAAAAATAGTAGCTTTGTACCATATAGTATCAATCTTGTTAACTCTCAAGACTCAAGGCTCTGTATTCAAAATGGATTGTGATATATATGTGTGTGTGTGTGTGTGTGTGTGTGTGTGATATGTATACGGGTATGTATATACATTTTCTTCTGAGAGTGGGCATCAGAATTTCATTTTTTAAAAGTGTGCCAGTGTGTTCACAGAAATAAGTGACAATAAAGATTGTCTTGTCTTAACCATAAGAATGATTAATATTTTGATTTGGCTTTTCTGAAATTTAGCTGGTTTTGAATTAAGTGAGGTGAAAATATATGCTGCACTTAAGCTTGTGTCAAATAGTTTATATAATGTCAAATAGATTTTACAACTAGCATTTATAGTACTAACAGAAATCCAATGCTATCAATCAATTTCTACACATAAAGCTTTAATGATCTAGGTATGAAAACCTATTACAAGGAAATAATGGTTTTCTGAAATGTGTATATCCATTCTAATACCGTGAGGTGTTTGAATCCCATTTGCTGCTTTTTCCCATTACTAACCTTTTAAAACTTCTGCAGGGTTAGTCTGAGAGACTGGAAAGGCTTAGGGGAAATATGGTCCAGAATTAAAATTATAAGAGAATATTGACAGATATGAAGACAGTTTACTGATCTTCCTGTCTTTGAAACACAACAAATGCTGTACTGCAGGGGTCCCCAACTCCCAGTCTGAGGATTGCTACTGGTCCACGACCCATTGGGAACTGGGCCACACAAGCAGCAGGCGCGTGTGTGAAGCTCCATTTGCGCATGTGTGGGATTAGGTTGCACATAAAAATCATCCCCTCCCCTCCTGCCACTGCTGGTCTGCTGATGGTTGTAGTAAGGTTGGGGAGTCCTGCTCTACTGGAAATTGGGGGGGGGGGAATCTACTATAGGGCCTTGCTGTGGGGATACATAGTTTTTCTTGTATCCAGAAATTCAGAGAATATATGTTCAGTATAACAACAAGAAAAAATTTCTGAAGGTATAATTTGAAGAAAGAAATGGATTATTATAAGATATTTCATCTCATTTCATTTCATTTATTGGATTTCTANACCATAAAAACAATATAAATAACGTACAATATATTGTACAATATTAGTATACAATATTAGTTACAATATTGTACAATATTAGTATATTGACTAATATCCAATTGGGATAGGAATATATTGGACTTGCAATCACATTTAACTAGTTAATATTACATGCAGATATTTCAATTTTGTGTTGCCGTTTCAGGCTGCCTTTTCCTTCTTTTCCTTCCCTCAGTTTTACCAAGCTTATTCTGAACAAGTCTTTACAGTCAAATCCCAAACAAATCTCAAGCATATTTGAAACAATATTATGTTTTTATACTATTCTGGATCAGGGATCCATGCTATCAGCAAAGCAATTTGAAAGAGCTTTCTTAACCAAATGCTTTACTATGGTGAACTTTTCCATGACATGGCCTGTTTTGATACTGTCAGGAAACAGTTTTCAGGAAGCATATGCAAAAACAATAATGTGTGTTGAAAATCTTTCCACTTAACACTATAGAACAACTGCTCTTTCAAATTGTTCTGCTGACAGCATGGATCCCTGATCCACAACAGCATAAAAACAGAATATTGCTTCAATTATGCTTCAGATTTGTTTGGGATTTGACTGTAAGGACTTGTTCAGACTATACTTGCTAAAACTGAGGGAAGGAAAACAAGGAAAAGGCAGCCTGAAATGGCAACACAAAATTGAAATATCTGCATGTAATATTAACTAGTTAAATGTGATTGCAAGTCCAATATATTCCTATCCCAATTGGATATTAGTCAATATCTTATAATCATCCATTTCTTTCTTCAAACGATACCTTCAGAAATTTTTTCTTCTTGTTATATACGTGAGATGAAGGGCCAGGACCAGTAAAATGATTAAGAGTGTCCTGAGAAATAGCTGTTAATTATTACTAAAATCAGATCAAGATGAAGAACATTTGTTCACGTAATCTCCATGAGTTAAACTTGATTTGATGACATTTCAATAACTGTTGAAATTGGAATTAGAGGAGAAATCCCAAAGACTGCCAATCCACAGTTGGAGGAGAAATAGCTGGAGGAAAGGGTGTGCCTCTGTAGAGGTTGCTTTCATTTCGTTCATTGTATATTGATAATGTGAAGTTGCAGTGTAAAAAGTCTCTCACTAAGTTTGGAGTTAAGTCTAGTATTTTTGTAAAAAGGCCCATAGCTTGCTGTCTCCCCACTTCTTTTATTTGCTGACTTTTTGCTTCAGTGCAAGAAAGTTAATTGAAAGTCTGCATCAGCTCAATGTAAGCCATTACACATTTGAACTTGGATTGCCAAATTGTATTCCCAAATTGTTATTGAAGAGTTACTTCAATTCTTGTATTATAAAATAAAGTTTGTAAATTGTGAAAAACAATGTATTTAGTACTGATAGAAGAGAATATTTGTAATTTAGAGTTGAACTGTAGTGCCCTTGCTGTGCTCTGAACTTGGTGGTTTTCTTGTAGATATTTTGTGATGCACTGATGATGTTACCTGGTTGGGTCATGAAACGTATGCTGGAAAACCACCAAACTCTGACAACAGCAAGGACTCCACAATGTTTTTAATCTTTTTATCTAATGTTTGGGTGAAAATAAGGAGTCTTTTGTAATAATATTTTTGAATTATAGTGTAATAATAATCTTGTTATTATGCTAACCCATATTCAATTCAGTAATATAGAAAAAATAAAATTATATTTCTTTGTGCTTTGAAAAAAAAAGAACTCCAGAACTTATTCTTTCTGTGTAAAGTCTCGCCCTTTTAATATTTAGTGGATTGTAAAGTACAAACAAATGTAACACAATACAGGAAAAGTTAAACACTGAAACAAAATAGTCTGTGTTAAATATAGATGACAGTGAACAAAATACTAATAGTTTTATTGCCTAAAAATAATTAAATAATCATAAGATAGTTGAAAATAATATTAACATTAGAAGATTAATCTTTTAGATGTCATTGTCTTTGTAAAATTAAACTTTCTGAAAAAAGGAATGTCAGTCCAAATTTTGTTACAGCATTCATCACATTAGGGAAGTAGCAAAGCATTGATGAAAATTAAATATTTATAATAAAGAAAGCTATTTCTAATATAGGTAGTCCTTGACTTATGAAAATTGAGCCTAAAATTTCTGTTGCTAAGTGAGTTTTGCCCCATTTTATGACCTTTCCTGCCACAGCTGTTAAGTGAATCACTGCTGTTGTTAAGTTGGTAAGATGGTTGTTAAGTGAATCTGGCTTCCCCATTGGCTGCTTGTCAGAAGGTTGCAAAAGGTGATCACATGACCCCAGGACACCGCAACGGTTATAAATATGAACCAGTTGCCAGGCATCTGGATTTTGATCACAAGATCATGAGAATGCTGCAACGGTCATAATTGTGAAAAACAGTCATAAGACACATTTTTTTTAGTGCTGTTGTAACTTCAGTCACCAAACAGACTGCTGTAAGTCAAGGATTACCTATAAAACTACTATATTGTAGGTGGGAATTATGACAGTAATAAAATACTATTGAAGGTTCTAACTTATGTTTTTCTCTATGTATGAGCTTGTTGCCTCTATTACTTCATTGTTAGTTAGAAAGATAATTTATTTCTTACCCAGTTGTAATAATGGGTAATAAGTGTTGAACTGTGTTTAACAGTTTTTATGTTTAATTATCCATCTGCAGAAGACTTAGATTTAAGTATTCATTTCTGTGAAAATATTTCTATAAGGCTATACATGAACTGACATGTAATTGTCTTGGTACATTTTCTGAGCTAAATCACTTAAATGAATTAGTTGAATATAATGTTCAGCGTGCTTTGTAATTAGCAAAAAAATGTAGATGTGCATTTCCTGATTTTTTATCATTGTTAGTATCCTCTATTTATATTTTGCTCTTTTACTACTTTTACTTTTGCTCTTTTTGCAACGGCTAAGTTAGTGTTTTCAAAATGAATTTTGTCTATATTTTTTTTTAAATGTGGGTGTTATTCTTTGAACTAAGTGTACTCTTCTGTATCAACAAAGCATATTTTCCTGCTATAATAATACATAGTGTGCAGTCTTAAAAAAATAGTTTGCTTCACAGTCTTAATTCTGTAGCCTCTCCTTCATAATGAATCTTTCAAAATGTAACCTTTTGTTCTTTTGAACTCCTTTGAATAACATTATTCAAAGACAGTATCTCCATGTGGTAGGCATTAGACTATGTGAAGTAATCTTCTTTGATCAACCTATCTGCAGATCGCGGTGCTTCTATAACACTTTTCTAAGAAATCATTATCCTAGAAATACTTTAGAACTGTACTTCAATCTAGAATGGAAATGTAATGTTTTTAAAATCTAATTTCACATTCTCCATGCAATTCTAATTGTTGGAATTTAAGTTTTCTTATAGTTTTTTTTCTAAAGAAACCTAGGTATTTGGAGAAATTTTCAAGCTCAAAAGTAAACTGATTTGTTTGTTTTTTTGTTACATCAAAACAGCCTTTGTAGTTAACACCAAAAATGAAAACATATAATTGTGTTTGATGCCATAATATTTTCAGAAATGGAATTGGAGATTTGTCTAGATTCATGATCGAAGGATTAGAAAACAGAACCATACTCTAAGATGAAGAGTAATAAAAACAGTTTCTATATCTAAATAATTTAGATTGTTTTATAGTAATTTTCAAGCTTTTTTTTCATGAGGTTTTTATGTTAAGAAACTAGATGTTCCTACAGTTTTAGTGCCTAGTGCTACCAATAATTATAATACAATAGTAGTTCAAGCTCTATATTAAATATGGAAGATGCAAGATTATATTTGGACTCATACGTCAAGTACAGCCACACCTACAAGCACAAATAGGCTGAAAAACAGCTTC
>AZIM01001904.1:112063-131078 GCA_000516915.1 Ophiophagus hannah | reverse complement strand
TCTCCAGAACCGGTCAGAACCTGCTGAATAGCACCTCTGGACTGTAGGGTTGTAAAAAGGGAGTTTATACATTACTTTCCTCTTTTCGGTGGAGGTAGAGGTTTTCAGTAGCCTGTACAGATATGTATTAACAAAAACAAGACACATTTATAAATAAATAAATAAAATATCCACGATGAATCTCATTTATAGTTTTTACAAATCAGGCTGCTATGATTCTTAAAAATAAATTGGTGGCTCTTCTTACAAGTACCAGAATGCTGCTGTGATGGTAACAAATTAGATACAGTCCAACATCAAACAGTACCTAACAGAAAAGAGAAAATTGCCCATTTGAATTTTGTTCCTGAATAGTGTGAAAGATTACCAATTTCCAGACTTTGGAAAGCTTGTGAGATTCTTGGTTGTAATATTTTTCTATAGTGATCAATGGACTTCTATAACTTCTTTTTTAATTTCCAGAAGATGAACAAAACAGGATAGACAGCTCATCTGGTTTAGATGCTTACCTTCCTGAAATTGCGAAGGTATTCTTGTGCTTTTTTTTTTCTTTTAAAGTATGAAATTCAATGACAGTATGTATGTTAAGAATCTGCAAAAATAGAATATTCTGGAATGTACAATTGCCCCTCTGCCCTGTACCAAACTATCATCCCAGCAGCAGTTCGTTGATTTCTAGAATTAAATACTTTAAATTAAAAATGGTTTAAGGTATCCAGGGTATAGTATTCTTGATGAAACAGGTTTTGTTTAAGGTTCAAACTACTCTCTGAACACCTCAAATTGTTTCTGGTTTGAAGGATGGAAGATGTCACTAAACAGCCACTTGAGACAGCAGGATCCAAAGATGTTTGCCGTGATCAAGGGCAGGAATTGAACATTCCATATTTCTTTGGAATGCTTCATTTCTAAATGAATTCTAAAATGGATTTTGCAAATTGCTAGTTTATGCACCTTACTAAGGAAAGAATGTTGATACTTACCAGGAAAGTTTGTTTTTCAAGTATAGTTGTTAAATAAAACTTAGACTGCTAGAAATAATGGTTTTTGAGTTGGGTTTTCATTTTTTCATAATTTCAAGCTAGATTTTCTTGGTAGGCAGATATAGAGAAAAAGTTAATATGGATCATTGTAAAGTAATCAGAGTCATCTTTAAGTAGATCTAATCTTTGAAAGAATAAGAAATTAATGGGATAATAGTTTTATTGGACTTTAAGTTTAATAGTGTTTTATATTTAGAAAAATTACACTCAAAAAAGTCTGATTTAGTCATAAGACTGATATACTAAAGCAGTTTTTTGAGGATCAGATTTGAACAAATGATATCTTCAACAGACAGATCTATAGTTAAAATCTTTTAGCTTCTCCTTCTTAATTTAGTTCAGTATTTCTCAACCTTGCCAACTTTACGATATGTGGAGTTCAGCTCCCAGAACTACATTAAGCAGGATTCTGAGTAGCATTCTGCATGCCTTGAGCTCTTTTTGCTCAAAGCAAGCTGTTATTGAAAGGAGGTACCAAAAGATCACTTTAGAACAGAGATTTTGTCCATGTGGTGGAGGAATAATTGAAACAATGGAACATATTATTTTGTATTGTCCCCTCTCTGCAGACACTTCCCTGGAATTTCATCTCCATTTCTTACTAAATATTTTAGTTCTTATTTGTTTTATTTTTATTTGTTACTATCAGATGAATTCTTCTTGCCAGAAAGTTTGCTCCTATTTGGAGCTCTCTGTTTAAGAAATTTCTGTTCTTTGCAATGTGCTGTATGCTTTTGCCCCTTGGAAATTCTGCTTAGATCAGGTAAACATCTGTACTGCACCTCAAAATCCAATGTAAGAATTGGGACATAATGTGTTATAGAATATTATTATGTATTGGGACATTACACTTATATCAATATGGGATAGCCTTAAAAAAAACTTTGAGACTGAATGCCAACATTTTTTCTGCGACTGGGAAATTTTCTACAAGCTGTCTATGTGATTTAAATTAATTGAAGTCACATCATACTTTTCATTCTAGAAATGTCTTTTATAGGTCATTAAAAGCAAAATGGGATTTGTGTATGATATAGGGATGGCTAGATGGTTGTGTATATAGCCTGATGGTGAACCTATGGCACGCAGAGCCATTAATGCCGGCATGCGAGCCCTCGCCCAGAGCAGGTCTTCTGTACATGCGCGCCCTCACCCACCAGCTGATTGTCAGGTACCTGGCGCACATGCGTGAGGGGGCGTGTTGTGCAGGAGATGGATGCGCATAGAAGTGGGGTGTGGGGGTCGCACAAGCATGTGCAGAGATGCAGGGTATGCGCATGGGGGTTGCGTGCGCATGTGCAGGGGGTGTGGGGTGGACCCATGCGCATTGCCTTCTGGATCTTCTTCTATTGGCACAGGAGCCCAAAAAGGTTAGCCACCACTAGTATATAGTTTTAGCCACTGATGCACATGAAGCTAAATACATACTTAAGATATATATTCAAAATTATTTCTTTCTAAATTCAGTAAAAAATACAGTGTGAAGCAGGAAATGTTGAACTCTATAGAAAGTGACTGGGATTTGACTGTCCCTTGAGGTTCAGAACACCTGCTTATTATATCTAATCTTGGTGCCTCAAATGCAGCTTCCTGTTTCCTTGAGATCCAGCAGCTATTTTGGCTTATGTTTTTCTTAGGTACTATTCTCCCTGTACTCTGAACTGTGTACTTTTTGTTGCTATTTACAGTAAGACTAATTTTGTTTAATCTCTGGATGGTTTCAAAAATATAAGTGCCCTTGTGAATTATGCTCCATTTCTTGGCCTTAGTCTGTTATATATATATTTTCTGTAGAAACAAGTACTACAGAATGGCTTGGCAATTTTATTTCTCTGTGTTGGAGATGCTGTCTTCATTCATTTTTTAAAGTTGGCTATTCATGACAGGGTCACCTGTTCTGTTTCAAGATAAATCTTTGCAGGAGATATTTGCCATCCCATTCTTGGTACACTAAAGGCTTTTCTACCAATGCCATCTTCTTTTTCTGAACCAGAATAATTCTAGACAGGAAATAAAGTTGGTCAGAAAGGTTATATTTTACTATAAAAGCAAGTAAATGGAGAATTTACAGAAATAGATTCTATTTTTGTAAAAGAATGCAGAATGAAATATACTAGCATATTAAAGAATTGCCATATTTTTATACTCCAAACTAGATCTGTTATTGTATGTTTAATGTATTGTTCATTTCCTACTATACATCATCAAACTTCTCTTACCATAAAATTAACTATAGTATTGTGTATATGTGTGTTTATAAACTAATACACACATATACATATGTACACATGTGTGCATGTGTATACATATATATATATACACACACACTCATAGGTACAAATAAGAAAAGAAATAAAGAGAAATGGTTATTTAATGGGGATTGGAATTAAGATGAAAGAAGAATGTATAAAGTGTTAAACAAAGGATGGAATTGCTGTCAGGAGAATTGGAGTGGATGTGAAAGTGACTGTACTGGTTTTATGTGCAATTCTTTATTTTTCCTTGTTCCACATCAGTATACTAATGTGCTATTTACGAGACAAATGTTAGAATTAATTGATTAAATGATTAAAATGATCCAGAGAACATAGAAATATGCCTAGAGATGATTATTTGGAAGAAAGATTTAAACCTAAAATCAGTTGGACATACCTGTGAGAAATATTCTAGAGCCCAAACTGGCTTGTGTCATCTCATACTGTTATCATCACTAGTCCTACAGAGGACTTAACATCTGTTCTTGAGAGATCTATTTAGCCTAGGGAAATTCCGTAAAGAAAGAAGGAAAAAAATATATTAATTTTAAAATGCCATTTTATTTTGTAGAGTTGCAGAGATTCTGAATTCAAATTTAAAAATGAAAGCAGGGTTAAGCTCTTTGCACTGGACCCAGATGCACAGGTAAGACTGATTGCAAGATAAAATCCAAAGCTTTTAGATAAAGTTGAGTATTTAAAGGTTATTTTCAATGTTTGTTTCTTTTAAAGAAACTAGACTTCTCTGGTATTGAGCCTGAAGTTAAGCCATTTGAAGAGAAGTTTGGGAAGAAAATTCTGGTGAAGTGCAATGACTTATCTTTCAATCTACAAAGCTGTGTGGCTGAAAATGAAGAGGGACCAACAACGAATGTAAGCTGCAATGGTGAATCTATCATATGTAATGTTTCAAGAGTAACACCTAATATATATATTGATGTTTAAGACTCAAAACATTCTGACAAAATATAATTTCATCTGAAAACTTATTAGGGTTTTACAATCCAGTGCAAGGCCAAGTTGAATGATAATGTTTTATCACAGCAAGGAATTGGAAGTTATATAGAGCTAATTATGTTTTGTTTAAGTAAGGTGTACATGCGAATTTTAAAGAAATATAATATTGTAGTATTAAACATTTGACTATATATAGTACTAGTTAGTATGATCTAGACAATAAGAATATATGGAGCATAAGGTACTATTCTGTTTAATGGCATTCATCATGTAAACGTTAATGTGCAATATAAGAACTGCTTTTTCTACGGGCAGTTCTACGCTATCTATTGTTACAAGTAAATTAGCATTTGCCATTATTATGTTCATGTCTTCTTTTTTAATGTCCAGGTAGAGCCATTTTTCATCTCACTGTCACTATTCGATGTTAAGCATAATCGGAAGATTTCATCAGATTTCCATGTTGATTTGAATCATAGCACAGTGAGACATATGCTAGCTAATACATCACAGGAGTTGTTGAATGGGAATAGTGATTGCTTACATCCAATTCAGAATATTATTTCAGATGTTATACTACAATATCCCAAACAAGTAAGGAAAAAATAGTGTTTCATTACAAATCTGTGTCCCATATTTATATTTAAGAATTAATGAAGCAATTAATTTGTTTTAGGGAATATTCTCAGTAACGTGTCCGCACCCAGATATATTTCTAGTGGCCAGAATAGAAAAAGTTCTACAAGGCAGCATTACTCATTGTGCTGAGCCATATATGAAAAGTTCTGATTCTTCTAAGGTATTTACTTTGATTTTGGGGTATTTCTGATTTCTGAATTTGTCTATAACCTGATAACTCAATAACATTATCCAATTGAAAAGTGCACATATTTCAAGACATAGTTGCCAAATTTCGCTATCAGTTTAATTCCTACACTTGCAGACATGGGCAAAGACAGATTGTAGGCAAAGTTGCATCTTCTGTGCTGAAATTTGTTTATCAGTCGACAAAGCAGATTAAAAAAGATTGTAAAATCAAGTATTGAATACTCTGTTAAGGAATCTCAAATATTGCTTTAGTTTTAAGATTTATTTGAAAAACAAGAACTTAATTGTAATAAAAAACATGGGAAATAATCTTTTAGATAAATTTTGGGAGTTAAGGCTGAATTTGATGGAGAATTTGATGCCCGTAGTAGTTTGGTAAATTATGAAAAGGGAGTGGAAGAAATTTCAGTTTCAGTAAGAATAGGAATTGCAGAAATGTATGCGGGGGCATTTTTAAAATTCAGTTCTTTTTCTGATTGCTTACAGGTTGCTCAAAAGGTTCTGAAAAATGCAAAGCAAGCTTGCCAACGATTAGGGCAATACAGAATGCCATTTGCATGGGCAGCCAGGTAATGCATGATAGTGTTCTTGATTTAATTGAAGAACTCTCTGACTTGTATTGTTGTGACCTCCTATATTGGTAAATTAATTTATGGGAGTGCCCTCTCCTATTGAATAAAAGTAAAGGTTTAAATGTATTTCTAGTTTGGCATCAACTCAGTATTTGTGACAAATGATTTAAAATTGGAATGTACTGCTTTTCAACCATTTATACTAAATTCAGTAAATTTGTTTGTTAATGTTTTCTAAACTGCCTCTTATCTTTATTTTTCTACTATGAAGTTTATATAAATATTTTTGATTTTAAAAAACTTGTATTTCAGAACACTGTTTAAGGACATGGCTGGAACACTGGACAAAAGTGCAAGATTTTCTACACTTTACAAACAAGACAGTAACAAACTTTCAAACGAAGACATGCTTAAATTATTAGCTGATTTCAGAAAGTGAGTGTTTAGTTTTACATAGAAATGAAATCATTCACATTAATTCAAATGGTAATAAACTGTGTTGCATGGAATGGTGTGGTGCTGCCTTTTTTTGGGTCGCCAATAGAGTTATGACCATAAAGTTATAGAAGAGTTGCAAAATGATAAATATAAGCTCTCCAGATCTTCCTCTTTTTTATTTTAGATTGATTTTTAATTAGTTTATTTATGACTGATCCTGTCTATGTGATTTATTCAAAAGTGGCTTTAAATATACATGTCATAAGTCTTTAGTAATGATATATATTCCACGATTAAAAAGTTTAAAATCAATAATTTTACATTTAGTTTTGATGTATTAAGAGCGCACTGAAAGAATTAGGAGTTTGATACCTGACTCATAAGTTCTAAAGGTTTCCTTGCAAAAGTGGATACTATTTATAAATTTTTCTTACTGGTAAAATGAAAACAAAGCACAATTAAAGAGAAAGACTTCCTGTTGTCTGAAACTATAAAAAGCCATGTATAGAAAAAAATGAAAATCTTCTTGCAAATGTACAGGTTAAGTAAAAATATTATAACAGAAGGCATTTTTTTGAAAAGACTAAAAATTGCAAAGAAAATTCTGTGGATGTGAATATTTGTGGAATTTGTGAAAACATTTTGTGGATGTTTTGAATTAAAAGCTGCACGAATATGCACATTAGGGTTTGCAGATATAAAGTTGTATTGTACATTATGTAGAGAACTTCATTTCTCTAGAATACAAAATGCAAATATATTTCATGGAACTAGGTCTGGGAGGGATTTTAAAATTCACTTAGTCCAATCTCCTACTCAGGGCAGCTTCCTCTGGAGAATCTCTGACAGAGGACAATTCAGCATCTGCTAGAAGTTTCTAGATTATCTTTTTCCATTGTTTGCCTTCTGAAAAGCCCTCCAAAGGTCAAGGACTTACCATTCATTGTAGGCAGGCAGAAGGAGAGAAAAGCATAACATAGTGAACTTTGTGCAAACGATGAAGGATTCCTATATTCTATTCTGCTTCTCAGCTCTGTTATACCGCGCAAGACATAATACCCTATGTTGGACAGACCCTCTATTTCTCTGGGGACTTTTGGGAGGGATGGGAAAGTGGAATACCAGCAATCTATGAGGTAGAGAAAGACTAGTTCCATAAACATCCCTTCTTTCAGGGTGACCCAGAGCCCAGATCGTTGTTTTAATTTGAAATGAGTTGAACTATTTTTTGGGGGGAAGTATGCTTTGTATTTTTTCATAATTGAGATTGAATATATTGCCTCGACTATTTTTCTGTTAGGTCATATTTGTTTTTTTGTTTCTTTTCTTATAGGCCTGAAAAGATGTCTAAGTTGCCAGTTATTTTAGGAAACCTAGACATAACAATTGATAATGTTTCTCCAGAAGTACCAAGTAAGTTGAAAAACTATTGTAAAAAGTGGCTACAATGGCTTTATTCTTCCATTTTAAAAATTTAATTCTAATATATTTTCAGATTTTGTTAATTCATCATACATTCCCATGAAACATTTTGAAAACAATTCCAAGGCAGTAGTAACGTTCGAAGTAGAGGAATTTGTTCCTTGTATACCAAAACATATTCAGCCTTCCACTATCTACAACAACCACCTTTATGTTTATCCAAAGCACTTGAAATACGACAGTCAGAAGTCATTTGCAAAGGTGGGTTAATGTGCCTGTTAGTTATGTTCAGATTCAGAGCTACCTTGAATCTGAGTAAAAACATGTCTCATCGTTGGAAATTTGATTTTTCTTACTGGAAAATAAAAGCAACTAAACTTAATTTCTATGCTCTTTTTAGGCAAGAAATATTGCAGTGTGCATAGAATTCAGAGATTCCGATGATGAAGACTCTCGGCCGCTGAAGGTATGTTGATCTGGCTTGTGGCTGTTCAGTCATTAATATCGATTGACGGTACAGGTGATGGGACAACATCTAAGATACATCCTCAAGTTTCTTAATACTATATTCTGTGTTTTACATAAGCACAAAGAAATCTGCTTACAAGAACAAGCTATGCACAATTCTACTCTACTTTTTTCATAGAAATAAATGGGGTTGGAATTGTTTTTCAGTGAAATAAGAAGTTAAGGAGAAATCAAGTTAACTACAGCTGCTAAGTAATTGGGTTTCTATGTTACATTAAAACTTATTTTCCATAAATGTGTAGAAATATAAACAAAAGAGGTAACATCCATTTTTAAGAAGTTTGCTGCCTGAAATTAGAATCAACCAATTGCTTGCAAAGTTATTTTTCATATTGAGGCAGAGCAGTGATTTTTCTAGTTTAAATCAGCAGCTATGTAAGAAATATACTTTTCCTACCCATTAGGTGTTTTAACAAAGATTTGAGTCTCAGACTTTAACATTCCAGGAATAGTATTGAACAAAAACAATCTTTCAGGACATTTTAAAAATTGCAACATTCACAGTGATATGTGTTTGCAATTTGTGTCAATGTACATTCCTTTAACAAAGCTTTTTTTTGTTTTGTTTTGTGTGCATATTCTTTGGTATTTAGAATTGAATTTCAAGATAGGGAAAAGCCAATACAAAGAACTCTACTTTCTATTAGTAACTTTCCTAGTCTGTACGTAAGAAATACCATGATTTTAAAAAAACCTTTTGTTTTAAGAGAGATAAAAACACTAAATAAGGATTAAAAGCAATTTAGCAAGTCTCAGTTTATGCACATTGCATCACCCTGCCTTGTTTTTTAGATTTTCAATTTATTTCTCATCTCTGGGTTGCTTTCCATGAGTTGTTATCAGGTTCAAGGAAAGTACAAGTTGTAAATCCATCACAGGAATAATGAAATGACATCAGTAAAAAGCAGGAATTCCCCCTTGAAGAAAGCAGTTGTAGCAGAGTTTAAACTTTGCTCTGTTAGTACAAAAACCATCTCCCCTTCCTTCACATATTCACTCCGATACAGACTCTGATACAATCAGATTCAATCTCTAAAGAGATAATAATCCTTTTATCATATATTCCATATATCACAGAGTGCTTATTGTTACATGCCAGAAGTTGTACAGTAGCACTTTAGACTGAAAGCTGACAAGAGCTACAGAGCAAGCTTGGGCTCACCTACCCCTACCAAAGTGCTTCACATCCATACTGTTAAGTATTGTTAAATATAGCAACGGTCAGCAGAATATTTTCTGAGCATTTTTTCATCCATTGAGTCATAATTAAAGGAGAAGCTTTGCTAGCTTGCATTATCTTGTAGAAAAAACGGGAATGTTATTTATTTACTGATTTATTTTAGGAAATTTATATTGCCACCTATTCTCACATGGCGACTCAAGGCGGCTTACAAGAATATAAAAACCTCATATAAAAATAATAAAGCTAATAAAAGAGAGAATCATATAATAAATTAATAAAATAATACAATATAATAATCCCCCATTCCCCCCACCCTGGCAACAACACATCACACCAGCCATTTAATGGGCTCCATCCCACTCTGTGATCCCTAGGCCCATTGGCAGAACCAGGTCTTCAGCACCTTCCAAAAGAGTGTTAGAATGGGGGCCATTCTAATCTCTGGTGGAATGATGTTTCAGAGAGAGGGAGCCACCTCAGAGAAGGCCATTCTTCTGGGTCCCACCAGGTGTATCTCCCTAGGCTAGGAAATGGGATGCGCAACATTCCTTCCCTCCCCATTCTGGTGGGTCAGATAGATGTGACCAGCAAGAGGTCCCTCAGATAACCTGGTCTCAAGCCATGAAGGGGTTTAACCAGCACCTTGAATTGCATCCGGAAGCAAATCAGCAACCAATGCAGCTCCTACAGGAGAGGTGATACATGGGCACACTGAGATCTGCACAAAACCATGCGGGCTGCTGCATTTTGCACCAACTGGAGCTTCCGTATGCTCTTCAAGGGCAGCCCAATGTAGAGCGTGTTGCAATAGTCAAGACAGGAAGTGACTAGGGCATGAGTGACCATGAGTAGGGATTGTAGGCCCAGAAACTTTTTTTAAAAAAAAATCTCACATGAAATATTTCAGAAATTATATCTAAAAAAATAGGATCAGTATAAACCAGCCATTTCTTCTGTTTCATTCCCAGTGCATCTATGGCAGACCAGGGGGTCCAATATTTACAAGACAAGCATTTGTTGCAGTTCTGCATCACCAGCAAAACCCAGAGTTTTATGATGAGGTAATTTTGCCTTCTTTCCTTGCTCCAAAAATCCTTGCCCAATTTAATTGTTTTCCAGAAACGCAGCGGGATAAGAGGGAAGAAGTTGCTTTGCAACACGTCAAGCATTTTTATTCAAAGTTAGGCAGATAAGTCTGTCTACTGCAGGGTTGTCAAACTCACATCATCACGATGACTTTTTTCCCCTTTGCTAAACTGGCATGGGCGTGGCCAGCGCATGACGCATCCGGCCCATGGGCCGGGAGTTTGACAGCTCTCATCTACTGTCTACCCTCAGTTTCTACCCATAAAATAACACAGTGATATCAACTCATTTTCCAACTCTATAAGATTATGTGCTTTTCTTTAAGGAAAATGTTATGCAAGAAAATTATTTTTTTCTTAAAAAAGAAAATAAAATAGTGAGCATGTACAGAAAGAAAAAAATACGAAGCAGCAACAGATCATATGATAATTAATGGGGAAATGCATATAATTGCATTCTACCCTGTTTTTTAAAATGTAAAACGACTATTTTATCCATTTTTGTAAACTCACCAGTATTTCAGTTCTTTTCATCTAATTTCCATCTTAGCAGCACTCTGATTCTAGTAGGAAGAATTGCTATTTGCAGTTTGTCCTCCACCCAGTCGAATTCACAAAACAGAAAAGAACAGCAACCACAAGTAATATAGTAGTACAATTATGAAAAAAAATCACATTTCAACCTTATTAAAAACATTTTGAACAAAAACATAAAATGAAATAAGATTGTCTTAGTTTTAACTCTAAGCATTTATTATGTTGTCCTTTTAAAATGCCATGACAGAGAAGGTTCTCTTCCTTCTTCACCCCAAATAAGTTATTGATAAAATGTGGTACAATCAGATAATCTTGAATTGGTCACAGTAGGAACTAGTCCGGATTGGTAGTATGCTGGTCCCTCATTGTTTAAGATCTTATAGGTTAATACAAAATCTCTTAAATCTGGTCCAGTGGTAAATGTATATATGCTTATGTGTTATATATTGTAAAATTTGTACTGTATATACTACTACTAAAAGACACTTTCCAAACCAAAACTTGCATTTTATTTCTTCTTAGGTAAAAATAGAATTGCCCACACAGCTGCATGAAAAACACCATTTATTGTTTACCTTCTATCATGTTAGTTGTGACAGCTCAAGTAAAGGGACCACCAAGAAGAAGGACATAATTGAAACACAAGGTTTGAATGAGTTATTTTTTTATAGGTGATATATTTAGCTAAAATTAAACATAAAACTTATTAGAGAATACAACAAAGATATAATTTCTCTTTACATTCCTTCTAGTTGGATATTCCTGGCTTCAGTTGTTAAAAGATGGCCGAGTGGTGACAAATGAACAACATATGCCAGTATCTGCTTATCTTCCAAGTAGATATCTTAACAGTCAAGAATCAGGCATAAGCAAAGTAAAAAACCCAAGATAATATCTATCTTATTTGTTTGGTTTTGCTATTAGAAAAAGCTGGTTTGTATTAATACATTAAATTACCACCTTTTATTTTTATATCAGCATTCCAGCCCTGAAATTAAATGGGTAGATGGAGGCAAACCACTGTTGACAATTTCAACTCACCTAGTTTCCACTGTATATACACAGGTTGGTATTAATTACACTATAACATTTTACCAAAGGTGTTGATTTTATTTAATCTGCAAATAACTTATATTTTTATAATTCTGTAATTATAAAATATAAGTTATGAAAAATATGACACAATCAAGTTTTGATTATCTTGCTTGCCCATCTTACTATAGCAATCAACCCGGAGAACAAAAGGCAGAAGGAAATGTATGAATCTTTGCCTAAGTGTAGGAAAGGGAAGTAAAGGGAAATAAACTCATATAGCCTTTCCCACATGACAGGGCTCCAACTTTACTAACAGTGTCCAAGCGTAGAGTTGGAAAGTATATATAACAGATTTTCCTGTCTTTGTGCTGGCTTTTAGATTAGCACAAGATGAGGACAATACTCTTGACTTTCTGGGGGAAAGGTCATGGGATAAACAAATCTGTCCAACACTAACATTTCAAAATTAAAATTACGAGTTTTATGTAATGGGACTTTGTACAAGTAAGAAAATACAAAGGGAGGACCAAGAGAGCATGTTTTGCCCTAGGCTTCGCTATTCTTTCTTGCACCCTACTTTCCTGAAAACATTCAAGAGGATCTTTACTATTAGTATTTTTTTTAAAAAAAATTTATTCTTTTGTTTTAAAATACACAAACACAAACATAAATAGATAGACAATACAAATTGAACACGGTACAGTTATCCTCGCTTCCATCTCTGTCCTTAGATCACTAACTCCAATATTGATATTATATAGTTCCTCTCAAAATATTTAAATTTTTGATTGATCAATCAGTGTTTTCATGGATCTTCCTCATCTCTAACCAACCATATTTACTATTAGTATTAAATCATAATTAGACACAGCCTTCATTAAGTAAAATAATGAATTACAGGCATAAAAGTCTTCGAGAACTATTATTAGCCTGGGCTATGAAACCAAGGAAATTTGAGCCAAACTTTTGAATTAGTGCAATCCTTAACCTTTGGGATGAGATCATATGTAGTATTTACCAAGTAATGAATAGATAGAAATAGAGAAGTCTAATGTACATCTCAGAGATCCCACTTGTAGTTATAATACGCTTACTGAAAATCCAAAGTGAGGAATTGGTCTTTGCTTCCATATTTTAATATTTTTGGTGTTGAAATATTAGAAAAATGAAAACTTCCAAGTATTTTGTACAAGAATGATGAAGGCTCAGGAGCAATAAGTGTTACATAATTGAAATTAATAAAGTTGTATTATTATATGATGTATGAGAACTCAACAGGGAAGGACAAGTTTTTCAATTTTGTTGAGTTCTTGAAAGTCAAAACATTTCCCCCCTTGTCTATATTGACTTTATAAAATGGAAGTAGTGATGTCATATAAATAGTTTACTCTTCTTTTACTAGGACCAGCATTTAAACAATTTCTTCCATTACTGTCAAAAAACTATGTCTGGCGCTCAAGCTTTAGGATGTGACCTTGTGAAATATCTTAAGGTATGAAATGTTATAAGATGACTAAAAGATGGGCACTAGATGGGCACAGTTGAATGGTTACCAATACAATGGCCTGTTTAAATACATTCAGCCCAAAAGTAAAAAAATCTAAAAACCTTACATGTAAAAAAAAAGTTTGAAGTAAATCTCAGCTCTGAATGACTTGATTAACCGATTATATGCCATCAAGATGGTATCAGCTCTTAATGACCACATACATTTTCTCCAGGCCAATCCTGGTAGCTCAGGAACAACCAAATTTGGAATGTGTAAAATAAAATGGTTGCATATATTAATAAGGAGAACTTTGTCATACCAGCATGCAAAATGGGTACTCCTACTCATATGTTTATGTGCACTATTCTGGGAGTCAGAATGTGTGTTTTGTAATAACTTTACAACAAAATAAATCATAACCAGGTAGACAGGATTGAATGGAAACCAATTTTTGCTACAATTGGCAATGCATATTCGTGGCAGAGAATTAGTCATGGCAAAAGTTATCTATGTAGTGTACTCCTAAAGTGTAACAATAAGCTGTAGAACAATGTTACTCAGTATTCTGTTCTCTTGTACAGCTATGTTTGCTTTACTCTCACTACAACATGCATTATTGTCAAGCACACAAAATTTGATCATAAATGCTCATTGGTTGGAAAATGAATTTATTACCCCCACCATATTTGCAAATGGTTGCTAACCAAGATAATTGTTAAATAAGTGAATATATTACATGCCTGAGATATTAACCTTGTTTAGAAGGTTAGTTTAAAATATCCCAACAATAATTTTAATGGGGCATGTTCAACAACCTTTTATATTAGAACGGTACAGCAGCATGGTGATTTTCTTCTGGTTTTATTACTTGAGTAAAAGTATGTCTGTAAAACAGTATTTTCTCATCTTTCCTGTTCTTATCTGTCTTGATTCTTCTGGAAAGCTATGAAATAACATAGAAATTGGCTTGCTTATGTTACTGAATTTTTATTCTGTGTTTAAACTATTCTCAGTTTGGTGCAAATCTTGTCAGTCTTGGTAGAACTAAAGTTTAATAGAGTTACAATGATAGATTCTTGATTTAGTTTTGAAAATAAGTATGTTAGAAAAAAAGTCCCTTTGTGTCACTGTTTTTATTCTAGAGCCTTCATGCTATGGAGGGACATGTCATGATAGCATTTCTGCCTACTATTTTAAACCAGTTGTTTAGAGTTCTTACAAGAGCAACTCAGGAAGATGTTGCAGTGAATGTGACAAGGTAAAAAGAGTTTTAACGTATTTATTTATTTATGCAACATAATTGACCAGATTTTGGCAGTTTAAAATAATTAAAAGTATCAGCAACAAGATCAAAATGGAAACTTTCATAGTAAGACTAAAACCGACACATAGAGAACCACAAAACTATTAATACAAAGTAAAACCAACAGTTATGGACATCCTATCACCTAATGTAAACTCTTTGGAGTAATATACTTCACCCTGCTTTAGTTTCCGAAAGACTAATACAGTTAAAGTCATCCTAGTATCTAGAAGGAAGCTACTTTATAGTATATGCATTTCCCCGAAAACTAATGCCCTCCCTACTGCATAGAAATGGGAGTTACTCAAAAATTTCTTCCAGTACTAAAGTACAAAAGTTTCTTCCAGTTAATAGAAACAGTAAATACAGATAATGAAATGGGACATTTGCAGGGTTTTACAGCTATTAGTATATACTACATATTGTTAACAAGTTACAATAAATTACAACCTACACCAACCAGCACCTTAATAAGGCTCATAGGGGAAGGAGAAGACAAACTTTCTACACACAGCTACGCTGTCCAAATATTCATCATTTTTTGAGCAGCTAACATTGGCAATGATCAAAACACATAATGATAAGGGTTTGTGTTCCTGTTGTGAGATTCTTCTCCTTCTGGTAGGTCTAAAGCTGGCCTACCAACTGGAGTTGGGCAAAGCACACTTTCCTTAACCTTCTCCAACCCCTCACACCTGACTCTACTTCAGAGCAGCCTTTATGCTCAGCAAGCACAGACTTAGTAGATGATCATACTCTGTTGCTATTGCTTATTTATAAGGAGACTTTTCCTTCACCACACAATAACCCACATATACTGGGAATTTGCTTCCAGAAGCTCCGGGGAAGCTGGATTCACTTAACCACTGTAAAAATTGTTGTAAAATGGGGCTCAACTCAACTCAACAACCTCAATGACTCACAATGGAAATTCCAGCCCGAATTGTGGTTGTAGCAATAGCAATAGCACTTAGACTTATATACCACTTCATAGTGTTTTACAGTCTTCTCTAAGCGGTTTACAGAGTTAGCATATTGCCCCCAACAATCCGGGTCCTCATTTTACGGACCTGGGAAGGATGGAAGGTTGAGCCAACCTTGAGGTGGTAAGGATCTGGCAGTCAGCAGAATTAGCTTGCAATGCTGCATTCTAATTCTAACCATTGTGCCACCATGGCTTGTAAGCTGAGGACTGCCTGTAATGTGCCAATTGCTGACTAAAAATATTTAGAGTGTGAAGATTTCTTATTGCTAACTTTATTTTGTTTAGGGTTATTATCCATGTGGTTGCCCACTGTCATGAAGAAGGATTGGATAGCTATTTGAGATCCTATGTCAAGGTATCAATCATATAAATATGCTTTGTTTAAAAATTGCATGATTAACATAACTCTGAATATTTTTTACATAATATAAGCTCTTTTATTTTTCTTATCCCAAGTACGTTTTTAAAGGAGAAACTTATATTGCTTCAGAATATAAAACTGTACATGAAGAACTTGCCAAAACCATGACAACAATCTTGAAGCCTTGTACTGACTTCCTCACAAGCAACAAGCTGCTTAAGGTATATAAGGAAAAATGATGTTTTGTTTGTATCATCAACTGAAGAATTTCTCAGATCTGAAAACAATTTTAGCACTTCATCATTTTAACAATTGACAATAACAGTTGTATAAGTTATAGATATAAATGAATAGCTTATATTGTTTTTACATACTAAACTATGTATTACCTATAGATATAATTGTATTATGTATATACAGTAGATTATGTGAGTTATAGTCTCTCCTTAGGCATGAAAGCCATTTTGGTGAGTTTGGGCCCAACACTTTTCTCTACCGAACTCACCTCACAGGGTGGCTGTTGTGGGGAAAATTGAGGAAGAAAGAGTATTACATATATGTTTGCTGCTTTGAGTTATTTATAAAAAAAGAAGGTAGACTAAAAAAATCTAATTTACTTACTTTTTGTTTCTCCAATAGTATTCCTGGTTTTTCTTTGAAATTTTGATCAAATCAATGGCCCAACACCTACTGGAAAATGCTAAAGTAAAGGTAAATGGTCTGTTATTTCAAGAAGTTATGGTACCCATTTTTGACCATTAAAAATGGATCTGTCTGTCTCTGTCTCTAATCCCTGCTTCTTTTTTCTGACCACAAAATAGTGCTAATGCTGTCTAGAATGGTGGGAATTGTACTCTACAGATAGTAACTTGTAGAAAGCTGCAGCAAATGGGAAGTTGTTTACTTAAGATCATATCTATTTTTCTTATTGAAATATAATCTATAAATTGATTTGGGTTTATAATTCCAAATGCTCTCATGATAGTGTACTTACATTTTCTATAATTTTTCATTGCAAGAAGTTGTTAGTACTATTACTTGCGCTAAACTAGTTAAATAAATATTTTTAGAATGGTATTTCCTATAGCTTCATAGATATCTAGATAAAGGTGTTTCAATATTTTTCAACACTACGGAATTCTTGCAGCTTAAATTGTTTCAGAATTGAAAACTGTACACATGTGTTATGGATAAACAGGATAATTTTGCAGTGTTCCCATTTGTTAAATTCTAATTTGTCTATTTCTAGTTGCTGAGAAATCAGAGATTTCCAGCATCATTTCATCATGCCGTGGAAACTGTTGTCAATATGCTGATGCCCCACATTACTCAGAAATATAAGGATAACCCAGAAGCTTCAAAGAATGCAAACTATAGTCTTGCTGTCTTCATAAAAGTAAGTAGACTATATGTATGTCCTCATTAATTCTTCCAAATGGCTGTGAATTGTTCAGATGTATTACCTTTGTGGGCATTTATTTATTGAAATCATTTCTATTTCATTTGGCAGCTTATAAGAATCTCACAGTGCAATTTTAAAATATGAACAATACATAGTAAAAAATGATCAAAATGCTTCCCTGCTAAGCCATCCACTTTGCTGCTGGTTTTTGCAGCCTTACAACCTCTTTTAGAGAGCTAATTCTTAACATAATATGTCCAAAGTAGCTCATTTAATCATTTATGTCCTGTCAATTTGTATCTCAGGGGAGAACTGGACATTTGTGCCCTGAACTCTGGGTTGATTTGTTCAATGGTGTATCCATTTGTTTTCTTGGCTATCTGTGGTATTCTCAGAGGTCTTTTCCAACACCAAAGTTCTAAGGCATCAATACTCTCCCTATCCTTTATTCTTTAAAGTCCAACTTCCACTTCCATGAAATACCATGGCTTGTACAATTTTTTGTAGGTATAGACACATCATGGCATTTGAGTATAATTTCAGTAATCTTCATTGTTGATTGTTCTACTTCTTGTCATTAATTCTGGCCTAATTTACATTTAATTTTCATCCTATCCCCCCCAATGGTCTTTGACTTTTAGTTCTAGGGTTTGCAGATCCTTTGCATTTTTGACTATTAGAAAGTATCAAAGGTGTGGTGCAGGATATTGATGGTTCTTTGTCCTCTTTTAAAATTATGTTAATCTTCTTCCAGTCCAGCTTCCCTTAATATATATTGCATGTAGATTGAATGAATAAGTGGAGAATCTGTTCTATTTGTTGTGTTTCTTTACCAACCTGGAGCCTGTCTGTTTTGCCATGCTGTATGTGTACTGAGGGTTCCTGACCTGTTTATAAGTTTCCCATGATGTTCTCGGATTTTCATTTTTCTGAGCACTTTCCACAACTTGATAAGATCAATACAATTGAAGGCTTTTCTGTAATCAATGAAGCATTCATCCTGCATTCATCTAGTTGTATACATTCTGCTTTTAATAATACTTATTACTGGTGATAAATTGAAGTCCTATAGAATTACTCAAACTAGACTATTTTGATTTGCAAATCTAAAATGTAAGTACTGCGAAAATGTATAATAAGTATTTGGCTATTGTTTGCCCTTTAGACTAATTTAACTCATAGGATTTTCTTTCCAAATATCAAAGAAATGTAAATTTCAGTGACTCTTTTGTTTTGTTTTTGCTGTGCTTTGCTTTGATTTGATTTGCTTTTGCAGCAATGTTTCACCTTTATGGACAGAGGTTTCATATTCAAGCAAATTAACAACTATATCAGCTTCTTTGCTCCAGGAGATCCAAAGGTACTATACTGCAAAAATAATTCTTGAATTGGGAGATAGATAGTATTTTCCTATTATGTTTAGGGATATTTAGATATATGAACTTTCAGTGGGGTTGTTTTGTAAATTCAGGGAAGACGTTGTATCCTTCTTAGAACCCCAGTCTAATGTGATGCAGTCATTCTTGTCTATAGGTAATCCTCGATTACAACAGTTCATTTAGTAACCATTCAAAGTTACAATGGCACCGAAA
>AZIM01001904.1:75189-88674 GCA_000516915.1 Ophiophagus hannah | reverse complement strand
ATATATATATATATATATATAAAAATAAACCGAAAGTCAACAGGTAATCCCAAAGGTAAAGCTAATCTTCAAATCCCTCTGTTAACCATCTGTTATTGTATTTAACACATAGAAAGTCCATAAATGGCTTCCAGTCTCTTATAAATTTGTCTAATCTATTGTCTCTAATCAAAGCAGTTAATTTTGCCATCTCTGCTAAGTCAGTCAATTCTAAAATCCACTCTTCGACAGTCAGCGTTCCCTTTTCCTTCCAATGCTTAACATAAACAATCCTTTCAGCGGTCACTATGTTAAGAAATAGCGTCCTATACTGTTTTTTTATTGGTTTGTCCATAATACATTAAAAAAAGACTTCAGGTTTCATTAATATTTGTATTTGAAATTAATGCATTTATTTCATTTCACAGTTTATGTTCTTTACTGTTTCCTTTTTTTAACAATCCAAGCTGCAATTTTTCATATAGTATGGATATCATCAAACCATAGTTTTCAATTAATGAAAGTTTTACACAAAATGCTTGTAATAATATCAAGTAGGAATGAACTTCACTGCGGGTTTTTTTTTAATTCTGAAGCCTCTACTGCTGTTTCTCTGTTCCTAAAAGGGAAAAATGCAGACAGAAGCAATCCCATATTTTTGTTTCCAGATGGATCTTATGGAAGCAACTCTGACTAGTCCAGAATCCAGAACCTCATTGTGCCTGATTCTCTTTAAAAATGCCAAATGTAACCACTTGGCTCATAAGTGGCTTACTTTTTATGTTTCCCAGCTTGAAGAATTGCATTTTCTCTTGATTTATTTTTATAGGCATATGTTTATATTAATTGAATAAACTATATTGTTAATCTATGCTATATTTTACTTGTTTATTTTAGTATCTTAATAAAGTATTAGTATTCTGTGGCCATTAAGTTCAAGTGCAGTAATGAGTAAATAAATCTACGAATGAATTGATTTGGTCTATTGAATTTGTAATATAGGAATTGCAAGCTAATTAGTCGAAAGTGTACTCATTTCATAAATTGCTTTGTTTTACATATAAGGCAATAACTTAAACTATATAAAAAACCCAAGGTAATCTTAATCATGAGGTATGAATCATAGGTATGAAACCAGGTCAGAATTGCTCAAACACTGCTGCAGCTCAATTTCTAAGTGAGTCTCAAGACAATAAAACAACCCAGTAAAGGAGGTTCTGCTTGTTTCAATGCTATGGCATTCCCTCCTTCTTTCATTTCGTCTTCAATAGAATTAAATATATTTGGAGATTTGAAGTAAAATTGTTTGCCGTCGGAGGCTTCTTAATAACACTAATAAATTTAATCAAATTAAAAAACTGTCTTCTAAAGGTGACTGTTTTTATCTGTGTAAAAATTATGATGTAAGCAGCATAAAGGTTTTTCTATATAAACAAATAAATATTAAACCTTCAACTCTTATCCACTCTTCATTTTCTAGTTAAATAAAAAAGAAAAGACAAGTCACAGATTTAGAAATACCACTGTTGGACTATTTGAGTGTTTCTCATAATTTTTTAGAACATTTTCTGATAGATACAAAACACAAATAATCTAGAATTATTAATAGTTATTGTTACTATTTAGGGAACTATAAATACATTGTTCCCTTTAGTATTAAATTTCTCTGTAAAATAATCAAGGTAACAGGATGTTATATGCATTATGTTACATGCATTATCTTGTTAATGTTGCTACATATATCTCCAGCTCTATTATTCTGTAACATAAATACCACTTGATTAATTGAAATAAAATTGATCTAGATAAAAGCTACTTCAAATTTATGCAGGTTATGGCCATTCAGAAGCAGATGTTCTTCACCAATCTTTACTTGAAGCCAATATTGCCACTGAAGTGGGCCTTACGATTCTGAATACTTTATCTTTGTTCACAGTGGCATTTAAGGTATGTTTTAGATATGTACAGTTGTGTACTAATATTGATAAAAACAGTGTCTAACAGTGCTATTTTACAGATATTATATTCCTGCTCCAGATCTTCATTTTATAATTGTGTTTAGGCTTCCTTGTTGGTATTCCTAAAAGGTTGAGTTTCTGTATTATACTGTGTAATATTTTAAAGGCTGTTCTACTTCCCTCCTCCTCAGAAACCTGATAAAAGTCACACTATCCATTAACTGAAATTTTAGCAATTAATTTGTTAATCAACACTTCTGTTTATTAATAGAATTACCATTACTAACTGCTTTGAAGAAAAAAAGTGTGCTACGTGCACTGGCACCTAGTAAGTGAAATTACTATTCAGATAGACAAATCAAAACTAATATTACATACACAAAAGCTGATGTACAGGTAGTCCTTGACTTACAACAATTTGTTTAACAACCATTTGAAGTAATGACAGCAGTGAAAAAAGTTACAATCTGCAAAACTTGCATTTATAACCATTGGCGCATTCCTACGGTCCCATGATCATCATCTGGGTGCTTTGCAATGGCCTCAGTATCCTAAAATCATGGGATTGCCATTTGAAACCTGCCCAGGGGACTTCCGACAAGCAAAGTCAATGAGAGAAGCCCCTTTAAAAACTATAGCAAAAAGGTTGTAAAATTGGGCATGATTCATTTAACAACTGCATTGTTTAGCAACAGAAGTTCTGCTCCCAATTTTGGTTGTAAGTCAAGGACTATCTGTACGCTTCTCTGGATCTAGTCAAAAGGAAACTTTTTGAAAATGTTATTTGATAATATATCAGTATATTGTTTAATATCAGGATATTGCAAATTTGGCTTATGGTAGTAATTAAGAATTCCTGAATTATTTTGTATGCAGATCTTTGTGAAGATAATTGATTAGCAGATCTATATACAGATGCTTTAATGTAAATAATTCTATTTTTTTTTCAAAATACACATTTTATTAATTTTAAGAATCAGTTGCTGAAGGATGATGGGCATAATCCGCTGATGAAAAAAGTATTTGATGTATACATTTGCTTTCTACAAAAAAATCAGTCCGAAACAGCTTTAAAAAATGTTTTCAATGCTTTAAGGACATTAATTTTTAAGGTAAGTAGTTTTAATTTGATTTCCTTGATAGTGTATATTATATTGCTGTATGGTTTCACTTTTTATTTATTTCTCTAACTGTTAGGAATCAGTTAAATGCTTTCCCCATATCATAGATCTACATGTTAAATCGAAAGATACAATACTACTATTTCAAATGCCAAGGTCTGTCTTTTAGATAGCAGAATAACTTGATCCAGATTGTTGGGGGTAGTATGCAAATAAAGCTTCTACATTATAAATCGCCCAGAGATTTCTGCAAAGTGCTGTGGGATGATATATAAGCCTGAATGCTAATTGCTATTGCTAATTAATTTATCTTCTGTTTAATGTCCAACATTATTTTTATTTTGCTCAACTTTAGAAAACATGAAAGTGCATTTAGAAATATAAAAAATGTTATTTGGATTAAGATTTTATTTCATTCTAGTTTGATTAAATTGGTCTTAACAGAATAAAAAAACAGAATAAATAAATAAACAGGTTTTTCTGTTCTGCAGTTCCCTTCTACCTTTTATGAAGGGCGAGCTGATATGTGTTCTTCACTATGCTGTGAAATTTTGAAGTGCTGTAACTCCAAACTAAGTTCAATTCGAAATGAAGCTTCACAGCTCCTTTACTTCTTAATGAAGAATAATTTTGATTATACTAAAAAGAGATCATTTGTAAGGACACATTTACAGGTTAGTATACATTGTTTCATAAAGAAAAAAACAATGAGACTTTATCTTTAAATTTCTGAAGATTTTAAACTGAGAGTTTATCTTTGCTAAAATACATACAACAAATGAAGATAATGCCTGATTATGAGCATGGATATGAGCATGAAATCAGACACACTTTCTATCAGATGTTGTTCTGTTGTCATATATAACAAATATCAAAGGATAATCTTTATTATTAATCAAGCATTAAGTTTTATATATACATCATTCTTTGTAAAAAATTGTATTTTGACACGTAGTTTGCTAACTAACATTCAGTTTGCAGAATAGATTTTATATGATATAGCATAGGCTTCCTTAACTTGACATTTTAGTGATCACAGAGTTTCTTTTTGCAAGATTGCAGAGGCTGTTTGGAGAAAGAAAGGGAGGCCTTGCATTATGATATTTCATTGCAGGAAACCCAAGTTTGATATTTGGCATACAGAGTTTATGATCAGATATATTCAGGAGGCCAGGATCTTACTTAGCATTACTTCATGTATATTTTTAATTTCTTGTATATCATTTGAAAAGTCAATTTATTTTATGCATTTTAAAATCCTGTCTTCAAATTAAAACAATGTAATTTCAGTAAGTAAGATTTGATTTGCCTTGATAGTAGTCATTTTTGCAATGACATTTGCCAAAATAAATTTTAAGGGGCAGGAAAAAAAACCACGTTCCCTAGATTTTGGTATGAATATTGCTTGGGTGACATTGCTTTAAAGGCAATATTTATATGGAAAAAATATGATTGCTAATTTAAATTATACTGCATGCTTTCAAGCTGAAATTGTAAGATAATTTAAAATTCTTGAATTTTGGATATTGATGAGTAACCAAAATTGTGCTTTTGCATCTTAATAGGTTATCATTTCTGTGAGTCAGCTGATTGCAGATGTTGCTGGAATTGGAGGAACCAGATTTCAGCAGTCTCTTTCCATTATTAATAACTGTGCAAACAGTGATAAATATATTAAGGTTTGTAAAATATGGAATGTAGAATTTGTCAATTGACATTACTCTGGTGGTACTGTGTAATGTGAAGGAGGTTCAGAAGTTCTTGGAACTTGCAAACTACTGTTAGAAGTTTATTCCCCTTTATCCATGTGGTTCGGTAAGGTAAGCTTCTAGTATTTGAGGGCAAGGAACACAAATTAGACTTCTAGAAATATAAGATTTGACTGTATGTCAGTCTGAACCACAGTAATACGTCAGTTTTACTACATCCTGTGGTCTTCAAAACTATTTTGAGTATGAAAATTCAGTCTTGCTGAGAGAAATTTACCATATTGACAAAGTTAATCATTGACATTTGTAGCCTTAAATACCTCCAAACAGTGAGAAAATTCAAAGATAAATTTATTCTTGTCAAGGTTCCATTTTACCGTCCTTTACCTTTCACAGTCTCATTCCTTGAAGTCTGATATTGAATGTGGGCTGTTGGCTGAAATCTTCAGTGCTGCAAATTGCCTGATTCTCTGTAACTCTGACAAAAGTTTGTGAACTAATTTATAACTTTACAACCCAACATGATAGTAAATGAATGTACCACTCTGATTATTTACTGCAGGAGTCTCTATAGACTGAAATCCACATATTAGCTAACAAGTCAAAGAGAAGCTTTACATTAAGTTCCTTAAATGTATTCAGAATATCTGCATGATTTGAATTTCTAATACTGCAAAGAGTTGTTTTCTTCAGAGTACAACTTTACACATGGAAGTTGAAGAGAATATGGAATGGAATTAGCATTTGCACGCAACTTCCCTATGCTTTTCATTTTGTGCATTCAGGCAAATGCCTAAAGATGACTTCTATCTATATTGGGTGTATACTTTGCAGTTTACTCATCTTTTGTGGCCCTTGTTTGTGCTCACATTATTTATCATGTTATTTCAATTATAGCACACTACCTTTCCTTCTGATGTAAAAGATCTGACAAAACGCATCCGTACAGTCCTAATGGCTACTGCACAAATGAAGGAACACGAGAATGATCCAGAAATGCTAGTGGATCTTCAGTATAGTCTGGCAAAGTCTTACGCTAGTACACCTGAGCTGAGGAAAACATGGTTGGATAGCATGGCAAAAATTCATGTTAAAAATGGAGATTTTTCAGAGGTAAACAAGAAGAAAGTACCTTAAAGTGATCTCATAGTACTGTTTCATAATTTTTTTAAAAAGTTGAAGCAATTAGATTTTTTTAAAAACAACAAGAAAGTTAAAAATGTGGGAAACTTCATTTCAGTTTAAGGAGAAAGTTGCATTATCTATATATTTGCCTTTGAAGAACAGTCTGCTCTTATCTGTGGAAATAGTGATTTTTTTTTTCTGAAATAAGTTCCTGTACAAATAGCTTAGTGCTTTTTGCCTCTTCCATTACTTGAACCTTACAATCCCAAATTTATCATAACTGTCCTTTCTATTCATAATGTAGGCAGCAATGTGCTATGTTCATGTAGCAGCTTTGGTGGCTGAATACCTTCTACGGAAAGGTATGCATCATTGTTATTTTGGGGCAGTAAAATATTTTAAAATATATTAAAAATAATACAGAATGTTAAGTTTATTATATTCATGCCAGCCTTTTCAAAAAAGGCAATAGGTCATTTGACATTGGTGACCTACAAGGTCCCTTCCAACTCTGTTAATCTCGATCCGTACCTGCATTTTTAAAATTATTTTGGCCTCTCAGAATCCATAGGCAATTAGTTGGTTTCATAGTAAAACACATAGTTCATCACATAGTCTAATAAATAAATCTGAAACACATATGGCTATATAGAAAAAACAAAAACAAAAACCAGTTCTTTACTTTCTGTAAAACACTTTTCTATTTCAGGAGTTATTTCAGGTGACCTTTGAAATATGGCAATATTTTCCCATTTAGAACAAGGGTAGAAAACATTGACTGCAAGTCATTATATAGCTAAATCACGGCCTATGCAGCATCCTAAAGAATCTGCAGAGGATAAGTGGTTTTGAAACATTGCCATGTTGCCAAATGCAAAAACCTAGGTTGTGTATGCCCTTGGAAGCCTATATATTAAAATAAGAAAATATGGCTCAATGCAGATTAGACAGCAGTTGTAGTAAACACATGGAGAAGTGTAGATCATAAAGGTGAGCAAGAGAGGAAAAGACTGTTCTTTATTTTCCTAAATTTGGTGCATCTCTTCAACTATAAAATTTACAGGAAAATAACTAAAACTGAGGCATTATTTTCACAACTATTTTTCGACATGGTGCACCTGTAATGCTTAAAACCCCTCCATGATATGCCAGAGACAATTCACACAATTCTGGCTATGATAATAACATCATAATATGTGTATTTCTGGGTGGAGTGAACCTTAATACTACCCACCTAACACCCACCTCCCAAATTGTCTCATATAAAAGGACTTTCCATTGTTCAGTCTTAGTCATGAAAAACCATGGAGTGTTACTTAACTAGTAGGTGTCTTTGTAGAAGTGACTTGAGACTCAGATACCTTGGAAGGTAATTTCTGATAGGTCCTGACAAAATTTCCTTTTTGCTGTTCTTGTTACCATGAAATAATTCTTTTGTAGTCTTCTTTAAGAACAGCCAGTTACTTGAACTCATTTTTTGGAAGAAAATGTTACAAATAGTTTTAATACTCCCAATATTCGATACATACCACTTTCTACATATATCCTGACACAATTATACAAAACTCACAACTGAACTATTTACCAGTAGCTATGAGACCATTTTTATTCATCTGTGGGATTTACATTCTCTCTCTCCCTAATTGTTTCAGATTAATTTGTGCATTTTTCTTCATGTTTTTTCCTATATGTTTAGGAATGTTTAGACAAGGTTGTAGCAGCTTCAGAGTAATCACTCCAAATATAGATGAAGAGGCCTCAATGATGGAAGATGTGGGGATGCAAGGTGTTCACTTTAATGAAGTATGCAAACTTAGTTTTTATATACTTACAAGTCATTATCGTTTTGATTTTCTTGACTTCTGAAATACCTGTTTTATTGACTTGCCCAAATAGGGTTGTCAAATAACATTACATTTTTAATTCATTTATTTATTTATTACAGTTCCTAATCTGTACATTTATTGCTAAAAACAATCATAAGGCAGAAACATTTTTTTAAAAAAAATGGTTTAAAATGAGACTCTGAAAGAGTTAGTGAAATCCTTTAAAACTCACCTTTTTACAAACTATGAAACAAGCTTAAAATCCTTCACTACCAAATATAACAAATAATGTATGATATTCCATAGTTGAGAGAATGAAATCACAAAGAAACCAAACTAAAACTTGGTAATTTTCTATCATGTCAATTTAATTAGCTGATTTGATAAGATTAATGCAACTTGTAAGAAATATGAAAATTTCACATTTCCACATTGTTAATACTGCATAGAGCTTCACCCATGGTTTGCTATATTGTACTTAAGAATGTTAAAAGAGTTTGTTATATGATCAAGAAATAGTTTGTATGAATAAGTAAACATGCCACCTAAATGAAAATAACAACATTGCTATCAATTATTCTAGAAAAATATCTGGATTTGATCTTTCTGTAAAAACTACTGGTTATTATTTTCAGATTATTACATTTTGCCACATAGGGAATAATTGCGTAGCTTAGCTGATAATTATTGCATGTACTCTGCTGAGCCCTGAACTTTATCTTATGATAATTATATGAACTCTAGACCCTATTAAAGATATATATATATATATATATTCTAGGAATACTGATATCAGGTTGATGATAAATCAATACAAAAATGCACTGATACGTTATCAGTTAATTTAATATATATTGATTCTGCCATTTTCTAAGAGAATGGAGGTAAATGGAAAATTCTTTTGACATTAAAATAAAAGATTTGAATGTGGTATTCTGCATTATATTGATCAAACAAAGATCAAACTGAGTTAAAAATATAAATCAAATACATTCTGAATGTTAATTGACATCCCTGTTTGCTTCTTGAATATTGGAGCAAATTTTTATTAGAATATTTGCTGTATATTGCTAGTGCTTAAATATGATGTAGATAGATGCATCAATAGATAGTGTAAAAATGCATCTATATTTTTTATTTTTTATTCATAAAATTGGTACAGATTCATTTCTGTTAATAATGACCATTTGCTTGTCATCCTTTCTGTAACTAGGAAATATTGATGGAATTATTGGAACAATGTGCAGATGGTCTTTGGAAGGCTGAACGTTATGAACTGATTGCTGATATATATAAACTTATAATTCCCATTTATGAAAAACGAAGAGATTTTGAGGTATTAATTTAAATCTATAAATACTTCAGAGACTTATTTTTATACTGTTTAATGATGTAGTACATTCAAATTGCAAAAAAATAATGCCCAGTTCCAAGGACTAGCTGACCATAAAGGTAGTCCTCGAGAAACGATAGGCCATTTAACAACTGTTCAAAACAATGAGCAATCCCCTCCCCCAAATCTACATACCAACATGTTTCAAAGTTATGCCAGATGCAGTGCTCCGGCGGTGATTCACACTTATGACAGACAATGGGGATTCTGCAGTGCAATGAGTTGGCTTCATAGTTGAGCACATAGATTATCATATGGTCAAAGCTCATTAAGGAGACTATCTTTTTTCTATATATCTTTATAGAATTGAGATGTTTACAGTTAATTTTTTCAGGTGTTATATAGTCCTGCCTAACTTAATGAAACTGGGACCGTTAGGTATTTCAACAAATATCACCACTAGTAATTTAAAAAGTTATTTTTAACAAGAAATCCCTTTTTGTTCTAGTTTAAGAAAACCTAGTTTTGAATTTTTAAAACTTAAGTAGATAATACATTTTATTCTGTTTCTAATAACCCAAATGTATTAATGTCTTTACTTACAAAAACATTTCCCATCTATTTTTAGAAATTAGCTCATCTGTACGACACATTGCACCGGGCATATAGCAAAGTTACTGAAGTTATGCACACAGGAAAGAGATTGTTGGGAACGTATTTCAGAGTTGCCTTTTTTGGACAGGTGAGCACTATCCGCTGTAGTTTTTGTTCAATGCCAATTAAACTCCTGAAAGAATGCAACATACAGGTAGCCCTCACTTAGCAACCACAATTGGGTCTGGCAACCATATCACTAGGCGATGCAGTCACTAAATGAAAATTCATATGATTGTGATGGACATACGTCCCTTCTCATTCAGTCATTAAACAGCTTGCCCTGGTTGTTAAGTGAGACAACACATGAGAGTGACTTTCGATTTTACTGCCAACTTCACCATAGAGCAGGTCTCCAAACTTGGCAACTTTAAGACTTGTGGACTTCAACTCCCAGAGTTAACATCCTCAAGTCCTAAAGTTGCCAAGTTTGGGGACCCCTCCCATAGAGTCTGCTTCTTGGAAGTTGGTTGTGAAGTGTACAAGTGGCAATCGTGACTGTGATATGTTCTTGACAGTCGTAAATTCCTGCTGATTGCGAAGTGCCCAAATGTTCCTCATGCCATTGCAGGGCTGCTGCAATGATCATGAATATGAGGCTTGGTTGTAAAGTTACTTTTTCAGCAACCATTGTAACTTTGAATGGTCACTAAACAGGGCAGTTGTTAAGCAAGGTCTACCTGTATTCTAATAGCATGCTTTTAAAACCTGTTGTGTCTATTTCTATTTGCATGTACTTTCAATTAATGTTTATAGAACTAACAATTGTATTCTGGAAAGGACAATCTCTTCATCAGTAAACTTTATGCTTTTTTCTTTTTTTCTTTATGATTACTTTCTTAAGGCAGCGGTAAGTTTTCTACTAATATCAATATAAAATTATTAAGCACATTACTTGGTGTTTTGATATGGAGAAGATTTTTTTCCTGATCTTTGTTTCAATTTTTGTGAAAATGTATAATTTCACTTGGAAAAGATACCTCTGTACTTAGGCATACTCACTATTTTAACATATATATTTCCTTTGCAACCAAATAAAGTAAATTGTGTATATGTGTATGTGCACTTATTGTAGAAAAATGTGTGTTGGTGATAGAAATTAAATTATGACAGGACTGAAACATATAACGCTCCATTTATTCTATTGTCTCTTATGACTATAGCAATACCAGTTTACAGACAGTGAAACAGATGTGGAGGTAATTACAAATATTGCTTTTTGAAGCGAGCAGTGCAGTAAACATCACTGCATACAAGCTTAATCTGGTGTGGATATTGTTGTCAATTTAGCCTGCATTTTAAACATGCTATGTTGTATTCCCTGCACCATTTCATTTTAGATACAGATATTTATTTCTGTAATTTATAAAACAATAGATCTGCTTTCTAGATGAAAACACCTGTTTCACCTTCCATGGAACCTATTCAAAATAAATAAATCAATGAATATGTGAGCAATGATTATTTATAGCATTTTCTTAAAATAAGATATAATTCAGCTAAATTAACCCTTGATTTAAAATCACACAATTGGGTTGTACTGTATGACATGATGAAATATTATAGTGTTTTGTTAAACTTCAAAATACATGAACTTTTTAAGCATGGGCTAGTGCTTTGGCATGTGAAACAGGCATGCAAACAATATATTGGAAAAAAATGTATGTTCCTGAAAACATTAACATCACATATAATTACAACATTCACTATATAGCTGTGTGTATTCATTTTAATGCAACCCCACTGCTTTATTCTTCAATATTTTTTCTCCTTCATCCTTGACATTAAAGACTGACATTGCGTTACATATTGAATATTGATATCATCAGAACTTAACCATTATGTGTTATTTTTTTCTAAAGGGATTCTTTGAAGATGAGGATGGAAAAGAATATATTTACAAAGAACCTAAGCTCACATCTCTTTCAGAAATTTCCCAGAGGCTACAAAAGCTCTACTCAGATAAATTTGGATCTGAAAATGTCAGGATGATCCAGGATTCTGACAAAGTAGGACCACATATTATTTTATAAGAATTGAAAAAGCTGTAACAAAATCTAAATACAGTAAACCTAATAAAATAAAATAAAATCATCTGTTGCCATTGTTTAAATAGAGTAAGACTTTACAGATCTTCATTTGTTTTAATAATTGTAATAAAGCTAGTCTGACCTTAGTAATACTACTGAATACGCCAAGGTTTTTATGTCAATTTTTCAACAAAATAGTATGTTTTTAGTTCTCATGAAAGTATTCTATCAAGCCTTAAACTAATAAATAACTATATATTCATAACTGAGCATTGCATTATCTACAATTTTTTGAAGGTAAATCCTAAGGATTTGGATTCAAAATATGCCTATATTCAAGTTACACACGTAGTTCCGTATTTTGAAGAAAAGGAATTGCAGGAAAGAAAAACGGAATTTGAAAGGAACCACAACATTCGCCGATTTATGTTCGAAATGCCTTTTACTCAGCTGGGTAAAAGACGAGGTGTGGTAGAAGAACAATGCAAGAGACGCATCATTCTTACAGGTAGCGCAAAGAAAATGCAGCTCTTGTTTCTCCTGCCACCCACCCACCCAACTTATTTTCTTCCCCTCAAATTTAGAGCCATCTGTGTCTTATTAAAGGTTTGTGTTTATGTCTTACCAACTCTCACAATTCCATTTGGCAGGAAATTGGTGTAGGGTTTTTATTCCTACCAAGGATAAGTAGGATTGAATCAGTCATATTCAATCAATTATATTTAGGCACTTTTATGAACATATGAGTGTTGGAAACTAATACAGGATATGCTGTAAACATTTTTCCACCTTTATGCTGACCTGTTTAGCTAGGAGTCCTGACGGAATTAGTCACATTCTTGTAAATATGAAAGTAGTTCTAAGTTGTCTACATCTCTTAAGGTAGTCTTTAAATCTGTCATTAAAGCATCATTTACAACAATTCTAATGGAAAAGACTGTTCTGTATCTTTTCACATGTTTAAACCCATTTTGATTTATGGTAGTATGTGAGACATTCACATTATGTGCATGCTTGAGTCTCATCTTTTATTGTCCTGTCCTTTTAAACAAATGTGGCCCTACAAAGAGCTGATTTTCCTAAGAACTTAGTTTTTATTGCCTCTCAATTGCCATAAATTTAGTTATTAATATGTCAAGGCCAGATTATATGCTGACTCATGACTACCCTTGCACCATGATTATTGATTGCTTAAGTAAGATTGGATAGCTGTCAGGGATGTTTTTTTCTCACTAAGAAACCAAAACATCCTAGTTTCTTAATGACAATCTGTTAATTGTTCTCAATTTTTACCATACTTGAACCAGCTGATGAATATAAATCAATTACAGAAAAAACACAATTACAGAAAATAAAAATGAAAAATCAGTGAAATGAAAATCAGTAAAATCAAGAAAAATTAATCAGGAAAAAGTACCATGAAGTACAAGAAGAAATGAGAAGGCAATAAAGAAAAAAATACATTTTAGCAGCAGTAGAATCAAGGAGTTTTTTTAAAGAAGCATGTGTGTTGATAGAAGATAAAAATCAAAGCAATCTAACCTAGAAAAAAGTAGAATTATAATCTTCACATGCTAGTCTTTTTAACTCAAGAGTGCTCTACAATAGATTCATCCAGGGGTGGGATTCTACCAGTTCGGACCGGTTCGGGCAGACTGAATGTTAAATTTGCATCTGGTTCGCCTAACCGGTATTTGAACTGACCAGCTGGCCCGCCCACCCCACCCCTCCCTCCCAGGAGTCTCTACAC
>AZIM01001904.1:64996-75151 GCA_000516915.1 Ophiophagus hannah | reverse complement strand
GAGGGGGAAAAATGGGCCTTCTGGAAGTCCGGAAACAGGCCTGTTTCCAGCTTCTGGAGGGCCTCCAGAGCCCGGAGGAGGCCATTTCGCCCTCCCAGAGGCCTGAGGGAAGCCTGTGGGTCCTTGGGAAGGCGAAAAACAGCCTTACTAGAAGTACCAGAAGTCACAAAACAGGCCTGTTTCCGGCTTTCGGAGGGCCTCCAGAGCCCAGGGAAGGCAGTTTTCGCCCTCCCAGAAGCCTGAGGGAAGCCTCCAGACCCTTGGGAAGGCGAAAAACAGCCCTACTGGAAGTACCAGTAGGCCACGCCAACCATGGCCATACCCACCCAGCAACTGGGCAGCAAACCGATTGCTGGAATTTTTGAATCTCACCCCTGGATTCATGTTACAATGTGCAGACTAAGGAGGAGACTTTTATTTATTACTTTGGTCACAACTATTGTGACCTTAAAGGATATAATTACACCAAGAAATAATCTGGTACCCAGTATACAGCTGAAACGTTACAGGGGATTACATGTCCAAGGGCATTTACATGGGCATCATGATGTTTATAAGAACATTTTGACATCACCATGACTTTTTAAATGCTTCTACCTGGAGTTTCTTCATTTTGCAACTGGGATCTGAAATCTAGCAGCAGCATCTTTCATGGGAAAAATGCTAAATAAGGAGTGCATTTTTTAAAAAGCATTACATCATTTGTTGATACTTATTTCCTATTCAGGGATAGCTATATCAAGGATTGTCTGCAGACGTGACACAAAGGAACACTAATTTCCAAACTGGTGATTTTTTAGAATATGCATTTTTAGGCAAAATCTACTTGTTCCCAGTATAAAAAGAATTGCATTATCAGTTTTAAAAAAGTTTTTTTTTAATTTTCAAAACTTTGTGATTGAAATTAACCACATACTTAATCATATTAATTGTTTTCTGTCTCTAGTTATAAATTGTTTTCCATATGTAAAAAAGCGGATTCCCATAATGTATCAACAGTACAAAGATTTAAATCCAATTGAGGTAGCCATTGATGAAATGAATAAAAAAAATGCAGAACTCCGGCAGCTTTGTTCATCAACTGAAGTTGATATGATCAAACTTCAATTAAAGCTGCAGGGTAGTGTTAGTGTCCAGGTAAGTGCCATACATTTTTCATTTGGTATATTTTTTTTAACCACTAAACCATTTCCCTTCCTTTATTATTCAACATCTGCTATTCATTATATTAAAATAATAACCTAAATAATCAAAATCTAATCTAAAAAAGAGGAATGGATTTGACGTGGTCTGCATTGAGTCATACTGTGTCTTACAATGAGGCATCCTTTTTGTAAGTAGCCCTATTCAGATGGTATATTTCATCCTATTTCAGATCACACAAGAGCTGCATGAGACACTGAGCAGATTCCCTGCTACTTGTGTGTGCATGATTGGTACTGGACAGAGTTTTGGTCTAGTTAGAAAAATGCTTCCCACTATCAGTGACATTATTCATTTTTCCACAGGGTATAACATGTATTGTAGGAGATTCAGGACACTCATCTAATATTATTAGAGGAGGGGAAAAATTATATTAATGAACAACAATTTTTCTTTTAGGTTAATGCTGGCCCATTAGCATATGCCAGAGCTTTCTTGGATGATACAAGCACCAAAAGATATCCAGACAATAAAGTCAAATCACTGAAGGAAATTTTCAGGTAAGCATTCTGAAAATATTTTTTTCCTTGGACATAAGATACTTGAATGCTTTTAACTTTATTTTATTTTGCTTCCATTTTCATTTCAGACAGTTTATTGAAACTTGTGGGCAGGCTCTAGAAGTAAACGAACGGCTTATAAAAGAAGACCAGATAGAATATCAAGAAGAAATGAAAGCTAACTACAGAGAGATGGCAAAAGAACTCTCTGAAATTATGCATGAGCAAGTATGTACTGAGCTTCATTCAAGATACTCTAGATTATCCTATGGTTAAGAAGCATTATCTCCATGTCAGTTATCTCACCCAGAGCTTCCCTATCTTGATTTTTGTTTGCTTGGCTGTATATATGTATCTAGTGCAGACAAAAATATAAATTATATATATAAAGAAGACATTTGAACAAGAGAGGTTGTGCCTTATTTTACTTTTTCCCTTAAAGCTGACATAAAAATAAGTTTGGCAATTTTCTTTTTCTCTCATTTTCCCCAATTCTGTCCTGCTATGAAGTAAACAGTACGGTCTAAGATGAGCTATGGTAACATTTGCAGCATAACTACTGCAGTAGATTGCCAATATCACATTTCTGTTTATCAGTTGCTTAGTAAAATTAATATTTTCTGTCAATACTATGTTTGTACAACATGTAAGCACATGTTCAACAATAGCACATTGTATATTTTTGCTATTTCTTGATATGCTTAAATTAAACACAACATAATTTTAAAAACATCATTTTCCTACAATAAGCATGGAGTACCTCTGTGACATGGATCAAATTGCCAACCAATCATGTTCAGCCTACCACTTTCTTCCCCAAATCAATACAGAGAATTTTATTTTTTTTCTGATTAGGAGATATTTGGACTTGAGAGCAACTCTTTTTATTACTTTGCAATCTGATTATACCACTTTTTAAAAAACCCTCTACTTTGTATTGTGGAGTATCATTTTCAAAGAGAGTTGGTGAAAATGTGTTATTCTTCTAAATGCTGCAGACTCCTCCATATTAATTCCCCCTGCACTGGAACTGTACTATATTAACAAATATCAAATATTTGTCTTGTACTGTAAAGCAACAGTTAATTATAAGTCTACTTATTATGTGGGGAAGCAGTATAAGGGAGAGATTTATGTCTGAAAAATCTGCATATATTTGTTTATGAATGTGTGAATGGGATTCAGACAACCACGTCTAAGTATAATATGCTGCAAGGAGGGTGGACCTGCCATTACTGGTATGCCACCCCTGTGTGCCTTTCCAAAACCAATTTAAACCCTGCTATAATTGGAGCCACTCTTAGTATAACTGATTCCAGTGAATGATACAGACTCTGTGGGTGGTGGCTGGCCTGAGTGCCAATAGTTTATGAAAACCTCTCAAGATTTTAGAAGGGAGTAGAGCAACAAATTTCTCATGAGATTTGCAATCTGGAAGATTTAAGCCATTCAACTCTCTCTATATGGTGCTCCTTAGAGGCTTCCAATTATGAAATAATCTTGTATTTTTAAAGAAGTGGGGAACCAACATTTATTGATCTCTTATGAAATATCTTACATTTTTATCTTATTATTATAAAGGGTGTACTCCTTTTTTGCAAAGTTTAAATATCTATTTTGCTTTCCTAAATACATATTAAAGAAATTAAACAAATTTTCTTTGAGAAAAGTGTTATCATATTCCATAGAAACCTTAATGGGCATCTCTCTTTCTTCCTTTCTTTTTCCCTATGCTGCTTTGAAAATGTGATCAGCTGGGATGGTAATATCTTTTAGTTTCTTTCTAGTTTTCTCTTTGTCTTTTAGTTACGTTTTATTTGACTTTAACTTATTAACACAAGACAAATTGTATTACCCTTGTTTATATTGCATATTATATTTGTTTCTAATAAATGAAGTAGTTTCTCATTCTCTAGCCCTAGTTTACCATACAGGTAATGTAGGCAGTCTTCCCCAAGCTAATAACTTCAAGATACTGTGCTCTGCAACTCTTGAAATCCCTAGCCAGTAGGATTTAGGACAACTCTGCATGGCAGCTTGGCATGGCCAGCTCACCGCCACAAAGTCACTTCTGCCAATTCACTGCCACCAAGTCCCTGCAGGACAACTCCACATAGCCAACTCAGTGAGGCAACTCTTCATGGGTGACCAGAGGGAGAGCTGGGAGAGCAAGCAGGTGGGCAAGGGCTTCCCATTTTCACACCCCCTGCCACCATCACCCCGAACTCAGGACTGGAGACATGAGGCAGTGGCAATAGGTGGTGTGAAAATGGGACGCCCCTGGCTGCCGCCACTTCCCCTCACCCGCTGACGTCCCTGGTCTCTTCGGCCCAAAGCTCCATAGTGGTGGTGATAGTGGCCAGGGAGTTGAAAATGGGAAGCCACTGTGCTTTGCACTCTGCTCACCCACTTGCTCACCCAGCTCTTCTTTAGGCTAGCTGCAGCAAATTGTCCCCGCGGCGACTTGGCCATGTGGAGTTGTCCCAGTGATGGGCTACTGCCGGGTCAGACCAGCTTGCCCGTACGACCACTGGTTAGGCCCACCTGCCCGCCCAGGAGCTATCCTGTCCTATATATATCAGCTTTTTGCTCGTGCGCCCTGCCCTTGCAGCCCAGCTGCTTTCTACATCTCGCCCGATCTACTCACCCTGGCTGCCACACATAGGAAATTCCCTTGGTTTTGCAGCCGCGTGCAAGCGCAGATGGTGCGCACAAAGGGGGCGTATACGCACTCTCACATTTTCAGTGAACCAGTTGTTAAAATATGTGCAGCCCACCTCTGAGTTGTCCTGTGATGACTTGGTGGGTGGGTAGGCAGAGGCAACTTTGCAGTGGTGAACTGCTAGTGGCAAGCTGGCTGTTGCAAGCTGTCCCATTCCGTAGCCAGCATAATTACTGGTGATTGTGACTAGGAATGGTAAGAATTGCAGTCGGAGCTATCTGCAACATACTTGATTAGTAACAAAATAAGTTCTGAAAAACTTCATTTTGCGTGCTGACTCCTCCCCCCCCCACTAACTTTTATTTTCACTTTTGCTTAATCATATCTTGCCATACTTGTGCAGATCTGAATAGTTAATATTAAGTGTAATTGATATCAGTAAGCCAGCTTCCAAAACCCGTATGACACTGCATATTCTTCAATTACTCAAAACATTTTAGCTGGCTTAGAGATCAGAAATAAAATATCTACCTCCACCCTTATTTGACTAATTTCTTTACAAATTGTCCTGAACCAGTAAATCCATTTTTCATGTTTTGATATTGTGTAATTGAAAAATTATCAGTCATATAAGATTAACGTGCTTCATTTTTTTTTGAAGAAGTTATTTTCTTGAGGGGAAATAGCAAATATGTTCAATATAGAAATGGGCTTTATTTAATGTACCATCATGCTACATAATCCATTGTTGTCTTTCATTTCTGTGACTGGGAATGAAAGACTTATTTTGATACATAACTATTTTGCCACTAGAGAAGTCAGCCAAACCTCATTGCAATAATATACATGGGAAGTATAATCTCTTTAAATAATTGGGGTGGTGTCATCAGGTAAATCATTTTGTCTTTTTGTAAAGTACATAGAGGTATAATATGCTATTCTCATTTTAAAAATTACATTCATGCAAGGGATATTCAAAATCGGCTGATACCCTAATCTTTACAGAGATGATTATTCTTTACAATGTTCTCAGCCTGTGTGTAAGACACCCTTTTTTCTTTTTTAAGATTACTGCTGTGGAAGAAAAGGCCAATGTAATGTCCAACTCACTACACATTTTCAATGCCATTAGTGGGACAGCAACAAGCACAACAGTTCATGGGATGCCCAGCTCTTCTTCAATTGCATAACTGTCTTATACGTGAAAGTACCTTGACTTTGGAACAAGAGGGTTTGGGGATGGCTTGCTAACTCAGGATGAAATCAAAAATTGTGAAAGAACTATGCAGATTCTAGTTATTGTATCAATCAGGTATAAAGAAATAAGACATCAAAAATGCACATATTTTTATATTATGCTTGCAATATTATATGTTCTGAGAAGTATTTAGGAAAACTGATCACATAAGGATTTCATGAAGTGAATGGCACAATGTAGGCAGATTTGGAACATGTGTGTAGACACAAGCTTATGAGAGTGTTGCTGAAGTTATGCACATATGAACTGATAAAAGTATTAACCACTATGAACTAAATAAGCACTAAACAGAGGTGTTAATGTACGTAGAAGTAGGTTTTTATAATGTCAACTAACAGTTGTGCTCTATTTTATAACTTACTGGCATTTTGGAGAGCTTATAAGCTTAAAATGAATCAAGTATTTGCTTCCAATCAATGGTGACTATATGATATTATCTTAAACAATAAATGTAAAAGTTTGTTAATACAGCTTATAAAGTCTATATAAATGTATTGCATTTTAAATATTTTTAATATTCATACTCACTTTCATCCTTTTACAATTGTGATGAATTCATGTTCATTCCAAGTAAATGCTCTATTTTCTTTTACATTTTATTTGTATATATAAAGTGCAATATGAAGTTGTATACACTTTCTGTAACATTATGCACTGTTTTAAAAAAAAACCTAATTTTGCCAAAGTTATGGAATATAAAAGTGGTGATAACTACTGTGGAAATGGTGATGTAATTTAAAGCTTTTGCTGTGTTGCTTGAAGACATGAATAATTTTATACCTGAGAAAGATAAAGGTTTTAATTTTATTTAACTGGAATCACTGTCCTGCTGTAATTAAACATTATGTATAACATCTATATTTTTTAAAAAATTTAATTTATGTGCAATTTATTTGGATCTTTTTATTTTGCAAAACAAATCACTAAAATCAAGTATTACATTATTTTAATAAATAATATTTTCATATTCTTTTTTTGACATATTTGGTTTAGGTTTTGTGCTATTCTTAAGATTTGCAATAAATGATACTACTCATATGTGTCACTTGGAAATTCTGATTTATTATATAGAGATGTTGATAGAAATTATTACCATAGCTAGATTTCTTGATGTTTAAGGTAGTTGTTTAAATTCCTTGATGTATGCATTAGAAACTTAATGATTTCCTACTATTCCATTTTTAGAATAACTTTAATTTGTGCAAAATTCAATGTTGGCTACCATTATATGGCTAATATTTTTAATTAGTGGAGAGCCCAGATCCAGCTGAATTACAGAATATTGAAGGAACTTGCTGAATATCTGATTGAACTTTATACATTTTGATCCTGGACAATGAATAAAATGCCAAAGAAAATCTTCAAAAATGGGAAAAAGGAAGATCCAGAGAACTAGACTGCTCAAACTGATATGGATCTAAGAAATTTCCAAAGCAGATAAGATATTGACCAATATGTATTTTCAAAATAATATAATTGCCAGAAAATACTAGAAGAAATCTCATCAGATTTCTTTAAAGTCACTAGGAATCATCAGAAATTTGTTTATATACATGAGCAGGAAATGAAGTTTCTTTTTTAAGATGTATTAAAAAAATAAGTAAAGCTCAGACAATGTCATGGGCTACATCAAAAACAGCTAGATCAGGAAATAAGGCAGAGCATAAATAATTAAATATGTGAATAAATGAAGTGACTGCTGTATTTTTCTTAACAGTCATCAACTATTAGAGTCCAAGTGCTGAAACTTACTTTTCTTCTCACCTCTTTGCAGTCCTGCATCTTAGGGCTAAAATCTAATTTATGTCACAGTTTCACATGGCTAAATTCCAAGGTAAATAATAATCTTCCTACAGTAGATGAAGGGCTGATCATTCCAAATGCTTTTGTGAGGAAAGATGTATATTCAGGTGGGAATGTTAACATGGCATTCTCTCTGTGATTTGTAAAGAGATTTCCACTGCATGCTTAGGCCTTTTTATCCAAGTAATCCTGCTTCTAATAATTGCCTGATAAATAAACTGGGTTACCTAATCATGTAGAACAGTGGATGTCCAAATACGTTGTGACACGCAGAGCCTGCTTAATCTGTCCTTCTTTTATTGTTGATCCATTACTGTAGTCTTACATTTGCAGTTTCACTGACACATTTTAAGAAGGAGCACACCCTTCAAAGTATTTCACATCTTGACAGGCAAAACTGGTTGCTGGATATTGCCTGTCCTACATCTTTAGTTTCTCTGAAGTTGACTTTACACACTAGAGGTTGTTTTCCGTTTCATTATGCAAAGGCCAGCAACTGAATGAAAAAAGGAAGGGGATTTTAAATTGACACTGCAATCCAGCTGAATTGATATCTTTATCTATTTACATGGACTGTGATAGAAACCTAAAGAGAAAAAAATATAATATACTTAATATCATTAGTCATATGGTTAACAATATTGGGATTTATTGCTTATTTTATTGTGTTTTATTATACTAAGCACACCTCAAAGGAAAAAAATACAGTTAATTTGTTCATAACATTTCAGTGACAACATATTCCCCAGCCTTTCGTTACTGCTCTAGCTTTTGCCTGTAAGTTCAAACTAGCAGCAGTAAAGATACAGGTAGTCCTCAACTTATGACCACATTTGAGCCCAACATTTCTGTTGCTAAGCGAGACACTTACTGAGTTTTGCCCTGTTTTACAATCTTGCCATAGTTCTTAAGTGAATCACCACAGGTGTTAACTTAGTAACCCAGTTAAGTGGATCTGGCTTCCCCATTGACTTTGCTTGTCAGATACAAAAGGTGATCAGATGACCCCAGGACACTGCAACCATCATAAATATGACTCATCATAAATATGACTCAGTTGTATGACTCAGTTGCCAAGTGGCCTGAGTTTTGATTACATGATCATAGGGATGCTGCAATGGTTGTGTGAAAAACGGTCAAATAACTTTTTTCAATGATGTAACTTCGGTTATTAAATGAACTGTTATAAGTCAAGAACTACCTGCATTTTTTTCCTCATTAGCTAGCAATATTGAATGAAAGGAATATGTTCAAAGTTAAGTACCAATACCTAGCCCAGTGGTTCTCAAACTTTTCTTCACTATGGATCCCTTTTAAATAACTTCTGTGGCCAAGGAATATGGCCATGGACCCCCAAGACTTAACTCTAAATCATAACATTTCTTCAAGCCTTCATGGACACCCCCATGCCAATATCAAGCCCCCCCCCCAGGGGTTCATAGACCATAGGTTGAGATCTACTGACCTAGCCTGCCCTTTTGCATTATTATAATTTTTTATTATTTATTATTATTATATAACTGAAAATCTGAAATCACAGTTATCAATTCTTTAGTTGGTATCCACCTTCATATGCATTTCCCCCCCAAGAATCTAGGATCCTATACTATATGGGCGTAGTATTATGTGCAGATCCAAGCAGTCTGGTTTTTTCTAATTGACAGATCAAAATTATGTCAATGCAGGTATTTTCTAAATGTTGTCCAATATTTTTTGGTATGGCATCCAGTGTAGCGATAACAGTTTATTATCATTATGCATGCGTAATCTGAAATTGGGTTCACAGTGTAAGATTGGTGGAAATTTAATAATTCAAGGCTAACTACAAACAATGGCATGGCAAAGTATCATCCATGGTGCATTGGAAAATCTGCAAGAAATTCTATTTGCTTGCAAGCAAGAACTTGTGGGGCCACAAAATAAAGTAATAGAAGATGAAGAAGCTAAAGTGATATAGGATTTTAATTCAAACTGACAAGCACCTGCCATGTGACACCCAAGATGTAACAATTGTCAATGAGGAAGACAAAAAAGTCTGAATGTGGTAGTACCTGGAGATAGCAGAACAGAAGAGAAAGAACCTGAGAAAATCATAAATAATAAAAGACCTGCAAATATAAGTAGAAGGATTGTAACAAAGGAGAGCAAAGATAGTACCAATACTGATAGGTGCCTTGGTGCAATCTCAAAACATCTGGAACACCACTTGAACACCATTGGCTTTGACAAAATCCCTATTAGTCAACTGCAAAAGGCAACTTCACTTGGAACAACTGACATCCTGTGACAATACAATATATGTCTATCCTAGGTTCTTGAGAAGGAATTAAAAGGTGGATAAAAATGCCAAATCCAGTGTAAAAATCTGGCTGAATGATGAACCATAATAATAATATTCATGTCAAAAGAATAATAATATATTGAATTGGAATCCTTTAGTCTCAAGAGACTATGGTATCGTGCTATGAAACCGGTAACTTCCACTTCCAGTGTTGTTTCAATGCTGTATGCAAAGCTGGAGTGTCCTCTCCAGAGCATGAGGCCTGGGTAATTTAACATGGAGGATAAACTGTTACGCAAGCAGCAGATTCCCCCCTCTCCATGTTGCTGAAATAGTCTAAAGGAATGGCAGAGCCGATATGATTAGTTCCAGCTGTATCACAGGAGTTACCAGAATGTGATTGTACACAGATAATAGATATAGCAATAATAATAATAATAATAATAAT
>AZIM01001904.1:26343-40238 GCA_000516915.1 Ophiophagus hannah | reverse complement strand
TATCTTATAATCGCTTGACAAAATAAAATAGATAAAAAATATTCCAATACAGCACCATCCCCTCATTTCTATTTTCTTCATCCCCTCCATTTTAATTTATAGAGCAATTACAGAGTAATGCTACTTAGTGTCTCCTGAATCTTTGCTACTTCCGGGCCAAATGTACTTGAAGAGGGAGCAGTTTATAAATATTTTGTAGTTTCAGAACTTTTTTTTCCTTGAAGGATGTTAGTAAATGTGGTAAAACAGTTGTATAGTTTTATAAACATTACTGTTAATTTTGTTTTGTTTTTGTCTTACCTCAGGCTGGTTGCTTTGGCTACCCACTTAGTATCTTCTTCATAGTCATCAATGAATTCTGTGAAAGATTCTCCTACTATGGAATGCGAGGTGATTTTAAAAATTTATATTCAAAGTTGGAACTGCTATTGATGCAGCTGCTCGCTGATTTTCCCATTAACTATTCTTATTATTTTCTTCCTTTTTTTAGCTGTGCTTGTCCTCTATTTCAAGTTTTTTCTCCACTGGGATGATAATCTGTCTACCGCTATTTACCACACATTTGTTGCTCTCTGCTATCTAACGCCTATCCTTGGAGCACTCATAGCTGACTCCTGGCTGGGAAAGTTCAAGTGAGTGTATATCAGTGGGAAAGCACACTTAGGAGATTCAAACTGTTCCCTAGGGCATTTGAAGGTGGGATTAATTTCCTTAATTCAAAATTGGATCAAATTATGGCACATTTCATTAATCCATCAATACATAATACAGGATCCTATATGAAAACTCAGAATCTTGACTTAGAGAAATGCATATTTTCTTTCAGGCATAATGGGTGCTTGGTGTACTCCAGTAAGTAGGTAGTAGCAGGCCTAAAGGCAGAGAAATATTTCGATTTATTTATTTAAATATTTGATTTATTTAAAATAACTAATTAAATATAGCTATCATTCTGCTTCTGTCATATTAAAATTAAAATTCAGTGTTTTGAGAGCATATCTATTGATTGTAGGCCCCTTGTATGTACACCTTTAGTTTAACACTAAAGAAAGTACATTTTGCTGCAATTTTTCAATTTCTATCCAGGGAATAATATTATTTTCCTCTTAAAAAGATTATGACAGTGTAATTCTCTGGCTTCTAAGGGGAAAAGTTGACTTTGACAATGCACACTTACTTCTTCTTGCTAACTCTTAAGTCAAACACAGCTTCTCCCAGAAGGCAGGTGCAGGAACCCTGGAGAAAACAGTTATTTCAAAAAGTTGCAAACAGGTGTAACAGTCCCTGTATGCATGCCCTCATATTTTTCCCTTCAATCCCAGAAACTACTGCCCTAATCAAGGTGCACTGATGGAGGAATAGCTATCACATGCCTTCCACTTTTTGCTTCTACAAAAGCCATTGATTGATTAAGTCAGTGTCAACTTAGACACCATGTAAACAGATTTTTCTAAGACAATCTGTGCCCAAGATGGAAGAAAATGCCTAGGAAACATGTAATATTTTTATATTCCCCACAAATTTTAAATTCCAGCTCATACTTCGTTTTAGTTATAAAATTTAGCTAAGCTATCCTGCTCAGAGAAAAGTTTTATTAAAGAAAATTACAAAATTATGTCAGAGATAATTTACATGAAAGATCTTGTTAACTGTTATAATGAGCATCAAGTAGGTTAATCACATCAATTAAAGAGATGTTTTGATTTCATGTTGCCAATTGCTGTTAGTTTCTGTTTTCTATCAGGGTGTCTGTCACCTGCAAGTTATTCCCCACTTTGTTGTTCTGGGAATTCTGGTTTCATGGGAAATCAGAGATACATGTGATATTTCATGTTCTTATTACTTCAACAGTGAAAAACTCAGTAAATTTCCTGTAACTGTTTTCCAGTGTGGCTACAAACATATGATCAGGAAATGTTTACATTCGTTGATTGAGGAAGAATAGATATTTTATTTCTGAAAAGGCATGACTGAACTCATCAATGTATAAATCACATACAAAACAAATACAATAAAGACTTTTGACTTCTGAACATAGTTATTTTAAACTCCAGATGTACATGCTAATAATACTGTCTTAGAGGTGGACTTACTGTTTAACATCCCTAGAATTTTTTTTACTGAAGATTGTTGAGTACAGCAGATATACTATACCTAAAGAACAGAAAATAAGGTTTTTCAGAAGTCTTCTTCATTGCCAATACATGAGGTTTAAGCCACATTTATTGAAAGTTTAATACAGTAATGGATGTGCATATACACATACTGTGTATGTGAAAGTGTGTGTTTCTGTGTGTGAATACAGGATTACTTTCAAAGGGACCCAGTTTCAATTGATTTATTTTGCTTATTTTTCTACACGTAGAATTTAATTTGAAAGACAATAGCAAATCATATATTACTGCCAAGAAAACTTGCCAAGTCATGTCCTTAAAGTCCCCAGGAGACATATTCTATTTGGCAGTCTTTACTGTTTTTTCATTCCATTATCCATATTTGACATCTCCCCCTAAGAAGCTGCTAATACTGACAACCCAAATAGAAAAACCATCAAATACTGAATAGCATTCAGTAATATTTACATATGTGCAATTGAGTATGCTTATTTTTTTTATTATGGCACGCTGTGTTAAACTGAGTGAACCAAATGTAACATTCTTGTGTTAAAAAAAGAGCGAGAGAGACATCATTAAAAACACATCTTCTGTTTGCTTCCTTCATCACAGGACCATCATTTCCTTGTCCATTGTGTACACAATTGGGCAAGTAGTCTTGTCAATAAGTTCCATAAATGACTTGATGGATGGAAATCATGATGGTGTTGCAGATGACATTAACATTCCAATGTAAGTTGCACTTATCTTTATCTTCTACATGAACACATATTGGGGCCTATTAGGCATTCAGTGTACCATAAACCTGTTTACTGTGCGCTTAATTATTGTAGCCTTGGTTCCTCCCTTTCTATCATCCTATGACCCTATCATGTGGCAAAGTCCAAGGAGCTTTTTTCTGATGCAGCAACAGATTGCCGATGTGCTTTTACAAAGTGCTTCCATTACATGATTGTGCTGTGAAAGACGTTTGCAAGAGTTTGTTTGGTTTTTCAAAATGGAAACTTTGCCAGCTTGCACTCTCCATTTACAAAGAATATTACTAATTTTATAGCACATTGTTAAAGATTAATTGTTAGATGCAAGCTAATTTTTTAATTCTTGCCCTTCTAAGTTACTATATAGGAAATAATCCTCTCTCTGCCTGATACTAATGGCTAGATGAGATGCTTGTCCATTATAAAACTAATCTTTCAAAATCGTACTTTATAATAGTAATAAATGTGTACAGAGGACAGGAAAACTAAGTGGTTCACAGAAACAACATGAAAGAGTTTTGGACGAATATTTTACATGTTTACAGATTATCCCAGAAAATTCTGTATATCCAGAAATACTTTTGTAATATTGCATTGCTTTTAACTTTTGTCTAGCATAGCGGCGTGTATGTCCGTTTTCATTCTTGATCTATATCTTATTTAGGTCTTCATTATTTTCCCAAGAATGCATATTTGCTATGCAGATGTTCAGGGTCAGGGGTTTTCTTTCTTTATATGCTGTCAGACTTCAGTTTAAAGAGCTCATCTTAGTATTTATTATTGTCATGGTTGGTTTTGAGTTTATTGGCCATGTACATATAATTTGGATCAGAAATGTATTGCAACAATCACCATTATGATGATAAGCTAGGCGTAAATCTATACCATATTAAAATATGCTTTGGATAGGATATTAACCAACATGTATTTGTTTCATAAAGTATTTTTTAATTCCAATTTTCCAAATCCTGTAGGTCATCTTCAGGGTGACTAGATATATTTTGTGCTGTGATCCTTTTGGGATTTTCAGAGACCCTATTATACCCCTAAGCTGTTTGCTCATGTAGCCCATTATCAAGTACATCTCAATGCTCAAAGTAAAACATAGCTAGAAAAATACATGTGAAGAAACCAGGGTGCTCACCTATTATGGTTAATCTGTTGTTACAGAGCTTTGTCTATGATTGGTTTGGTCCTTATTGCTCTGGGAACTGGTGGGATCAAACCATGTGTTGCAGCCTTTGGGGGAGATCAGTTTGAAGAAGACCAGGTATCAATTTTATTTAATTACTTACAAATATTGTAAACTATCATCCTTTGGTTTAATTCTTGGTTGTATGACAGTATGTTGCCGTATTGGGCCATAAGGAAGCAAATAGAGGAACAAGAAATGGAGCTACACATGGATTTCATTTGAATTGTGTGTGTGTGTGTGTGTGGCACTATGGAGATTTCTGACATTCTATTTACAATATGCAATTTAAGATTCAATGGAAGTATAGCAGATCTTCATAATATTTCAGAATTCACATCAACTTCTGTCTAGAATCCTTGAAAAGCTTGTTCTTTGCCTTTTTCTCTCCTGCTTCACCAGTAGCTTATAGTTTTGCAGTACTGCATCTTTGCCACAGCTACAGTTTGGCTGAAATTTCCTTAGCCAAACTTACACTTGGCAACTTTCTCCTGAGGAACAAATGTAGTCATTTGGGTCCCAGTAATTATCTGCTGTCTAACTTATTTCCATGTAGATTAAAAAAATACAGGTAGTCCTTAACTTATGACAATTCAAGATCAGAATTTCCATTGTCAAGAAAGGCAGTTCCTAATAAGTAATATATGATTTTACTACCTATTTTGCTATGGTTATTAAGTGAATCACTGCAGTTGTTAAGTGAATCAAACAGTCATTAAGCAAATCCCCTTTCGCCATTGATTTTGCTTGTCAGAAGCCAGCTGGTAAGGTCTCAAATGAGTATCATAAGACCCTGGGACAACCAATGAAAATACATACCAGTTGCCAAGAGTTAACATTTTTGATCATGTGACTGTGGGGCTGCTGCTACAGTCATAAGTGCAAGTACCAATCCTAAGTCCCTTTTTTTAATGCCTTTGTTTAGTGCCTATTCATTGCTAAATGAATAGTTGTAAGGGTTACTTGTAAACATTCTTTTATGAAACTTTTAAAAGCTATATGATAAATGATTTCGCAAAAACATATTTAAAGACACCTTACACTTTTATATTAGAAGAATTCAAATACTAATTTATAATAAGTTTCTTCTTTGTGTTTCAGGAAAAACAAAGAAGCAGGTTCTTCTCTATATTTTATCTTTCTATTAATGCTGGAAGCCTTCTTTCTACTATCATCACTCCAATACTTAGAGGTAAATTTTTCTACATCAGATTGATAAGTTTGTTTTGATACAGGCATGGGTTTACTAAACACATAAATATATGGATAGCCATGTAGGAGAGGTCTGTATCGGTCTGTGCTTGTGATTAAACCAGTATGCTTCTGATTAGAAGCAACCTATGATTGTTTTAATCTTCTGTTATCTACTCTTGAAGTGGCAAAATTAGTAGACAGTGACAAAATTAGTGGATCAGCGAAATGCTATGGATACCATTTACTTGGACTTCAATAATGTGTTTGATAAAGTAGACCATAACCTACTACTTGACAAGATAGAAAAATGTGGGTTAGACAACATCACTATGGGATGGATTTGTAACTGGCTGACAAACCACATTCAATATGCAGCCCTTAATGGAACTGTATCTACATGGAGGGAAGTGGGGTACCCCAAGGCTCTGTCTTAGTACTCTTCAATGTCTTCATCAATGATTTAGATGAGGGGATAGAAAGAGAATAGAAGAAAGGGATAGAAAGGGAATTCATCAAATTTGCAGACAACACCAAACTGACAGGAGTAGCCAATACACCAGAAGATAGGCTCATGATACAGAAGGATCTTGACAGACTTGAACACTATCTAACAAAATGAGATTCAGTGGTGAGAAAAGTAAAGCTCTACATTTAGGCAAGAAAAACCAAATGCATAGGTATAGAATAGATGGAACCTGGCTCAATAGTCATAACTGCAAGAAGGATCTTGGAGTCTTATGAAAAATCACTTAAATATGAGCCATTTTATAATGCCATAGTAAGATCACATTTGGAATATTGCATCCAGTTTTGGTCTCCACAATATAAAAAGGATATTGAGACTCTAGAGGGAGTGCAAAGAGGAGCAATAAAGATGACTGGGGGACTGTAGGCTAAAACATAGGAAGAACACTTGCAGGAATTGGGTCTGTCTAGTTTAATGAAGAGAAGGACTAGGGGTAATATGATAGCAGTGTTCCAATATCTGAGGAGCTGCCACAGAGAAGAGGGTGGGACAAGAAGTAATGGATGAAACTGATCAAGGAGAGAAGCAACCTAGAATTAAGAAATGTCCAAAAGTGAAAACAGTTGATCAGTGGAACAACTTGCCTCAAGAAGTTGTGGGTGATCCAACACTGGATGTTTTTAAGAGGAGATATGTGTCTGAAATGGTATAGGGTCTCCTATTTAGGCAGAGGGATGGACTAGAAGACCTTCCAGGTCCCTTCCGATTCTGTATCCTGAAATACTCAGAAGCATAAATCCCAGCAAGTGAAACCAGAGTAGACATAAATAGCCATTTTCTTTCCCTACTGTTTCTGACACAGGTCAAATGTCCCTTCTGATTTATATAAGGATTTGATTTATATAAGGACCCTGTTTGGAATGCAAGCCACAGACTCTAGTAATAGTGGGGACATTATTAATAGCAACAATTAAATTTGTTTATGTAAGTCAGAATACAAATGTCCTGGCTATAAAAACTGTGTGTGTGTATACTGTATATGTGTGCATATATTTATATCTCTGCCTCTATCATCTCTGTCCCTATATCTATCCATCTCTATCATCTTTATCTCTCCAGGAAGATCTGCCTAGAGGAAACAAATGAATATGGAATTATTTTCCCAAGGGTGGGAAGACACAGCAGCATGGGAACTGTCCAAAGGGAAATCATGAAAGTCCACTATGGAGGCTAAATATCTTTTCTGTATAGAGAGGATTTTCTTAGATTGGCTTAGTATCAAGATAGCATGAGATAGGACAGTAGAACAGTTGAAGAATGTACTATAGATATGCCCTAAGAAGTCAATAAATAATTACAAGCTGCCTATATTTCCAAACGAGACTCCCATGTATAAATGGTTGTTCAAATAGAATATGTAATTTTAGTTCATTGAATAATTGACAGGGAAGACTTGTCCTTTCTGGCTACTGTTACAGAAAAACCACAACTATGCTTCCCACTTATTTTTTTGTACAGGAGTGGAATGTGGAATTCATGACAAACAAAAATGTTATCCTCTGGCATTTGGTGTTCCTGCTGCCCTAATGGCTATTGCACTGTGTAAGTCAAACAATCAGATGTATTGCTTTTTTACTCCCGTATGATTAATTTTGTTACAGTGATATAATTATATTCGTAGTCCTCAACTTAGGATCGTTTGTTTAAGATATGATGGCCTCTGGTCTCAGAAAAGGTGACTTACGACTGGTTCTTGAAGTTACAACCTTGTATACCCCCCCCAACAGTCATGTGATTACAATTTGGGCACTTGGCAATTGGTTTGGGTTTATGGTGGTTGCAGTGGATTGAGGTCATGTGATCATGATTTGCAGCCTTCCCAGACAATTTCCAAAAAGCAAAGCCAATTGGGGACACTGAATTTGCTTAATAACTATGTGATTTCCTTAATGACCATAGTAAAAATGGTCATAAAATCAGGCCCAGCCATAAAATGACTCACTAAATGACTGTATTGCTTAGTGACCAAAATTCCACTTCCAATTGTCATAACTACCTGTAATGTGTTCTGGTTCATTATGACAGTTTCCTGACTGTATTGATCAATTATGGATTGTGCATGAGAGATAACTTTCAAAAGAATAATAGACTGTCAGAAAATATCTTAAATTTAATAGCAGATTTCCCCCTCTCCTTACTTGATTAACTCTTGTTATTCAACTATAAATTGATTTGCTACCCATCCCTCCCTTGTTGGAATTTAATCTTTCTCAAAATTTGCTATCTGTTGGTTTTTCTCTGCAGTTGTGTTCATAATTGGAAGCAGAATGTACAAGAAAGTGAAACCAGAAGGCAACATCATGGTCCAAGTCTGTAAATGCATTTCGGTAAGCAATATATAAGACTAACATTTTCAAGGGAAGTTTATTTTCTTGAACTTGACATTGAAATAAATCTGTATTCAGTGGTCTCCTTACTAGTTGTCTCAAGGTTCCTCTTTTTTTCTGAACTATATAAAAACCTTCATCTGGTTCTAGTTCCTTATCTAGAATTATTACAGTTTGGGATTTAGCTCTAGCCTGATTGTTTGCTGATCAGAAATATTCCTCTTCTTGATTCTTGTCTAAAATGTTTTTCATGATCTCTGAAGCCTAATCTGCATTTATGAAGGCAGAGTTGTTAATTAGGAGAAATAGTGTACAGAAGTTGACAAATTGAAATCCAAGAAGAAAAGACTGTGCCTTGGATAGCTAAACCGGAATACAATTTGTCCCTACCTTGTTCAACCAATTGAGCCAAATGTTTCCATGCAAAAAGTATTGGGAGCAGGGGAAAAGAAATATATGCAGAATTTTAAAAAATTAGGCAGTCTAGTCAAACCAGTGACTTATTACCTGGTTGAAAAAGTTTTTAGCTTTAAGTATTTTAAAGGCTGCATCTTGGCTTCCTGCTTGGATATTAGATGGCACTCTTGTTCTTCTTTCTCTTTTATTGTTTCTTGAGGACTATATTTATCTTTTCTAGAAAATGGAGAATAAATGAACATTAATATCACTGGGGGAACTCGTGCTAAATATTCCAGAAAATCAGCAGCTATCCACTAACTGATTTATTCATCCTAAAGTCATTGTGGGAATATGGTTAAGGTGCAGAGTAGTTATGCCATAGCATTAAAAAGTTTAACAGGAAAAGTATTTTTGGAAAACAGAAACTGAACTCTACCTGGGATCAACCATACTTTGGAGGCACTACTATGCCATTCCAAAATTTGACACAGTTCTCTAATAAAAAAAGGAAGCTTTATATTTTGAATAAAGCATTTATTACAAACTTAGCAACTTTAAGACGTGCAGCCTTTAACTCCCAGAATTCCCCAGCCAGCAGGAGTTGAAGTTTGCATATCTTAAAGCTGCTGAGGTTGAGAAACACTGGTTTATTGCGTCAGCTTTTGAATAACTGTTTGGGTTCCTTAAATTTATCTTCTTGCTGGAAGTTTTTGTCCCATTTCAGTGGTGGGACTCAGCTGGTTCTCACCGTTTTCACACAAACTGGTTGTTAAATTACTCACCCACCCAAGTGGATCCTGGGCGCTGCACTGCAATAGAGAAATGGTCAATGGAACGGCCAGTGCGAGGGAAGGAGAAGGCGGCTTTCCCTGCTCCTTCCTTCATGCTGGCCACACTGTTGCCTGTTTCTCTACTGCAGCGTAGTGCAGCACCCAGGATCTACTTTGATGGTGGGGGGAGTAATTTAACAACCAGTTCACCCAAGGTCAAGTTAGTCATCGCGGGACGCTCGTCCCACATGTGCGGCAGAACTGGAGGACGGGGATGGGCCATGCCTCCCAGGACAGCCAACTTGCCCCTGGATGAACCGGTTGTTGAATTATTTGAATCCCACCACTGCCCCATTTGTATTTGTAAAAAAAAGTTAAAAAATAGTCTTCTTCCAATTTCTTTAATCAAGAAATTGAAAGTGTTAGATTGGAACTCATATCATTTCCGTCTGAAAGGGGAATAAGAATGTTAGTCCAGCATATTTGAAGAGTATCAGGGATGATGTTCAAGGAGGTAGTTTAGATTGTCTTTGGTTGTTCTGGAAATAATACCCTAACCCTAACCCTTACTGTTTATTACTGTAGTTAATATTGTCAGGAGTAAACAATTAGGACCACATGTTAAGTTCCAGTTAAGAAGACTTATTTTTCACACCTATATACAGGAACCTATTAATTCTCAGCACTGAATTGGTACTAAATAAGAGTTAATGGGTTTGGGGGGGGGCTGGACTTGGATCACTTCTTGGATTGAGAACTTTATTCACATCTAGTTAGCACCATTTCTATTCCCATAACTTTTGGTATTTCAGACAGTTAACATGGGGTCGCCCCCCAAATATTTATGAATGTACTTAAAAGAAAAATAGTATTCTAATTAATTTCCAAATTATTTTTTTTCCAGTTTGCTATTCGAAATAGATTTAAGCACCGCAGCAAACAATTTCCCAAGAGAGAACACTGGTTGGACTGGGCTACTGAAAAGTATGATGTAAGTTGTATTATTGGCCTATATTGAATTTTATTATATACTGCTATAACAACAACATAGCTTTAGGTTTTACTTTTTGGATTGACCTGTTTTCATTAACTGATTGCTATCATTGTGCCATTGCCAAATGTCTACTTTATTATCCTCTTGGTAGCCTTAAAAATTTGCTCGCAACTTCAAAAAGATAAACATGACAGCACATATAATTGAAAAACAATAGGCGTGAAACCTCCAAACTTCAGAAATTTTAGCAAGTTTAAGTAAGATCAGAATAAAGGTTAAAGTGTCCTCTGTATCATTTGGACAGTTAGATTTAATATCGGTTTACTTTGAAAACACACGTAATAATAAGCAAACAAATGAACAATGCTTTAATAATTTTTCAATAAGTCAATAGGCTGATTAGGCTGATTAAAATAAAGCAGTTTACCCAATTGTAGATATCTGCTGTATTTATCTGAATAAAAATGTGGGTCTAATTAGTTTAACTTTCAGATTAATTTTGGGACAAATCTGTTTTTTTTTAAAACAACATTCTGTTCTTTGTGGAGATCATGCATATCTTTTGTTTATATCAGGCAATGTACTACTCATTCTCAGTTACGCAATTTTGAGATATAAAAATAATCCCTGCATTGCTTCATCAATTATATAATTATGACTCACCTATGTTTCAATTACAGGCATAAAAATAATGCTTAATCCAATTTTGGTTGTATTTACACACTATGGTTGTGGAATTTATTTATTTTCTGAGTTTGCTAAATTAACCAAATGGGGGTGGACTTACAAACATATTAAGCCATCTTGAGATAAGCAAACATGACACTTAGGATCTTGTGCAAATAAACACTTAATAGAGGCAGTATTGTTACAAATGGCAAGTAAGGTGTCTTATCATTAAGTAATGCCCGCTAAGTCAACACTGATACTGAGAAAAAAATACTGGCTTTGATTAATGAAATAATGTCTACCCGTCAGGATCAGCTTATTTTAGCTTCCATGAATTTACCTATTTCCCCTTCACAGCAAACAAAGCAGATGGCAATATCCACTAAGAAGTACTTCCTTTCCTGAAGGAAAGTGTTGATGGGCTCTCAAGTAGACCCTGGTTGATTACATGACTGCAGAGGTGCTGCATTGGCCATAACTTCAGGAGCCGTGCATCAGTACCGTTTCTTTAGCTTTGCTGTAGCTTTGAATAGTCACTGAATGAATGGTTGTTAACCAAGAACTACCTCTATACTGTAGTCTTTATTGTGAGGGGTGGGTGAAACACCCCACCTTTATAATATGGTAATGAATAAAGTCCTCTTCCGTACCTACTGCTATTCTTCATCATACTATCTTTATCTCTTATTACCTCTCAATAGATTAGATGCATTGTTGATGCTTATTTCAATCTGTATATGGAGATTGGCCTCGTTTTGCAGAATTTAAATATTTAATATCTGACACATAAACAAATGCAAATGAATAAGGAAGATACCTATTTAACGTTTCTTGTTTCGTTCTTTTGTTATAGAAACGGCTTATTACTGAAGTTAAGATGGTCTTGAAAGTTTTGTTCCTGTACATTCCTCTTCCTATGTTTTGGGCCCTTTTTGATCAGCAGGTAAGTTGTGAGAAAAAATTGTTAGTCCTCCTGTGCATATGATCAAATTGTTAGACCATGCAGTGCTTGTGCTAGAATTATACATTAGGATTTAGTATTGGATGTAGACTTTAAAAATTCTATGTGAACATTTTTATTACAGTGGAATAAGATACATAAAATATAATCCAATTGGCCACCAATGTGATTGTATATTAGAGATGGTATACCTCAGTTAAGTCTTTTTATAGTGTTAATAAAAATTGCATCCATCTTTCCATACTCCCCATCATCCTACAGTATTCTCTTTTGAGAAAAGTACTTTATACAAAGTACAAAAAATGGGTATAAAGTAGTAAGCAAAAACAAAATTAGGAACAAGATAGACAACAAAATCTAATAAAATACTATTTCCCCCCCCCCATTGTTTTGTTACCTTTGCAAACCATTGTCTCTTCCACTGGGACCATGCCTTACTGTTTCACACAGTACCTTTTGTTCTTTAAAATTCTTGCCTTTCTCTTTTTGAGGATATCATCAACTCTACCCGATCATGACTTTCTCATCCTCTTGAGCCATTACTCTTCCTTCATATATTTGCTTTATAATTCAGTCCTCATCCATTGTCTCCGTAGGATCAAACCATCTCAAAGTACTTATTTCATTTTGGTCATTCACTTTAGTATTCAGCTCATATTTCATTCATTCCTTTTCATTCTGGATCCTATATTTTTGGGTTTTATCAAAGCTGCTTATTTGGCATTCAATTTACTTTTATATTTTCATGACATACTCACCCCTCACTTCCAGATAACAATTTGGGCTCTTAATCTCTTTTACTTCTACTACTGACTTGTGTAACAACAATGTAAATATTGTTAAAATAGTGCAGATTCTTAATGTACTATATGTATTCTACTATTTAATATTTAATTAGGGATCTCGATGGACATTGCAAGCCACAACTATGGATGGAAATTTTGTAAGTTATTTCTTACTCATGTACCCTCAATCAAATTCTAACTAAGTCTTTATTATGTAATTTACCTAAAAAGTTATCCATAGCTTCTCACCCAGCAAGTGATAAGCATTCAATTGATAGATATCCATGTATATTTCCCTTGCTAGATTAAGGCAGTGATATTTAAATTAAATTAAATCAATTTATTAAATTAATTTTTTATGAGTTTTTATAAGTGAAATACATCCATTTCTTTTTTCTTTCCTTTTAGGGTTCGGTTCAGATTCAGCCAGACCAGATGCAGGTACAGTAAGATGGATTTTTTATACTTTTTTGGGGGGATTGAGCTATTGTCAAATATCATTTTAATTTTTTCTGAACATTATTGATTTTCTTATTTTTTTCTCCTATTACAGACTGTAAACCCAATTCTCATTGTACTCATGGTCCCCATTGTAGATGTTATTATTTACCCTTTAATTAAAAAGTGTCACATAAATTTCACGTAAGTAAATATGGAATTTTATAAATTGTAAGTAGTAAATTGTATCAAATTCTAATGCATGAAATTTAACTGTATCCTTAAGTGATGGTAACATGAACAACTTGGGTTACTTTACAAATCAAAATATAAAGAAGACACAACTATTAAAAATACTTTTATATGAAAAATAACTACCTTTCTTCTAATGGTAGGGCAGAAACAGAACTAAGCAGTAGATAAAAAACAAGCATCATTCAACATAATTTTCACTAATAATTAAAGCACTGTAATTTTATAAAGAAACAATCTTAATTTAGTATTTTGCAGGTGAGAAGGATGTAGGTTGTGCTCAATGTACCCATATGAGAAAACCTGTTCCTGTTAATATCAATATTTGAATCAACTTTTACGTATAACAAATTGATCATGCTAGAATCTTTAAAAATAAGTTAATAATATATTCCAGAATTTTTTGTCTTGTGTCAAATGCTAATATTAGTGTCAGGTTTCCAAGTGATAAAATCCATTTAAAAAGAAAAGAACAAAGTCCATCTTTCAAAACAATTTCTTTTATTTAGGAAAGCA
>AZIM01001903.1:161365-172339 GCA_000516915.1 Ophiophagus hannah | reverse complement strand
GAAATAAAACTTGTTTTTTTTTTTTAAAAAAAGAAGACGACATTTAAGACACTGGATCGAGTTTTTAAAATAATATTTATCACAGTATTTACTTAGACAATAAGGTGCTTCAAAAAAGCTTACACTCAGGTGGTTTTACAAGTGAATTTGAGAACATTTATCTTTTGCTCTTTGCACTGAATATGGCCTAACTACATAAAAATTTCCTAAATAATTCAGAGGAACAGTGCTGGCAGGTATGATTCAAGCATACAAATGAAGAAAGGCATTACTAACAAACATAACACCATGTTATCCATGAAGTTTTCTCATGACTGAAGAAGCAAATCTATGTGAAGTGTTGCTTAGCAAAATATCTAACTTAGCAAGACCCAACATGAGAAAAAGTGATTTATCCTGGGCTAGCAAACCTGTTTGAGGATTTTTAGGGAAGGTCAGCATTATTTTATGTCAACATTTCGTGGAAAATAAAGCAAGCCCACATCTAATTCCATGCTTCATCAGCAATTCACACTTCATTAAGAGAGGTACTTCCCTTTCCGCACTGCTTAAGGTAATATCAAAACTCCAAATTAAGTAAGATAGCTTGCCAATATGGTTGTTTTCTGCACTGCTGTGGCAGAGGGGCAATGAAACTGGCATGGAAAATGACAATCAACTTCTGACATTACTGCCTGATAATATCAGCATAGAAATGTGATTCAAAATTTGATCTCCACACATTTTTTAAAGGAACATGTTTCCTGATCCTGCATAAGCCACCACTCACCTTTTTAAAAGTTTATGTTTTCAAGATTTTTTAAACATTCAAGAGGATATTAATGGCATTTTAAAAAATTCATATTGTATCTATGGTGTTAAATATTATAGAACTACAGGAATCATCTGTTTCAAGAACATCAATTGTCCTATTCTGTATAAAAATGCAGCCGATCTTTTGTATCTTGCATTACTTACCCTTACTATCGCAAACAGTCAATGGTGAAATTAAAAAAAAATGTTTCCAATAATTTGAAATCATAGTTAATATTGAATTGTTAGCTAGCATGCCTCTCTCCTTAATAAATTCCTATTGGCAGACTAAGCTGTGTGCCATTGTGCCCATCTGGGGAAGATTCATAGCAAACACTTACCTTCTTTTATCACCAAGTCTTTCATTTAGTTCATTAAGAAACTTTCTGCTATCCTTGAAATGAAGACGGAAAACAGACTGTTACATTTATTTTTTTAAAAGTGCTCTCCTGCTAAGTTGAGGAGGAAGGAATTACTATATTGAAAGTTAATGTTCTCTCCAATGGTTTTCAAGACAACATGCAAAATATTTGTGTGATAATTATAATGGACTATTAGTTGGCTTAGGTTCACTAGCACAAATTATCCTAAAAGTGAATTATGAATAGCCTTTTGCAGGGATGTGAAACTCTACTGAACCTTTATTCCCTCAGTTTAAAAGTGAGGAATACCCAAAGGTGAAATTCAAATCTGGATTGTTACACAGAGCTACCTTGGCATTCAATTGCTTTGAAACTCATCGAAGTTGGTACTCAACGCATTTTGCCATGAAAATTTTGTCCTGGTACTCAGTGTTTGTTTGGTACTTAATGCACAAGCTAAAACTTGTCAATGTTGGCTGCCTTGATGACTCACTACATTATTTCTTATGGGGGTAAAATGTTTGGAACTCATTATTTTTGGTACTTATCGTGCCTCCTGGAAACCAATTAATGATGAGTAGCAATGTACCATGGTATGTTCTGTATTACTGACCTATAAATTTAAAAGCAACTCCTGCCGTTTGATTCCTTTCTCCCCTTCCCCAACTGAGAAAACCATGACTTTATTTCTGATATGAATCACAAAAACCCTTACTGTCTCAAAGTCTCCATCCTTGATTTCTCTAAAAACTTCAGTGACATATTGATCTTCAAACCAACTGTGCACCATATCATCTCGGCACTTTTTCAACATCAGCCTAAACAGGACTTCAACAAGAGCAACCTGAATATCATAATCTGCAGGGGGGGAAAGAAAGATTTTTTTTTCCAAAATAACAAGCTTAGCTACCCCCACCTCAGCCCGCAAATCATCTTTTCAAAGCAGGAAGAAATTCATTTCTATCACAGCATCACAAGTTTAAATTAAAAACTTTTTTGCTTTTTTTTTTTTGCATTACAAATTTAAATTGAAAACTTTTTTGCCTACATTATTTTTTTTATTCCATCCAGTCAAATCCAATTCTCAGAAATTGCCTGGACAAGCCCCTGAAATTTTCTTAGCAAGTTTTTCAGGGATTTGCCTCCTTCCTAGGGCTGAGAGAAAGTAACTGGCCCAAGGTCACATATCTGGTTTTGTGTCCAAGCAGAACTAGAACTCACAATCTCCCAGTTTCTACCCTGGTGATTTGACCTCAAACTGGCTCTCAGCCCAACTCAAGGTGGTTAGCGTAATACTACTGCCACTCAGACTGCCCAGCACCTTCACCATTGCTCCATATTGACTTCCAATGCTGTCTTTACTACCTTTTGGGCAAATGTCAATCTACTAAATGTACTAAGATAGTGCGCCAAGAAGAATAAAGTGAAAATTAACGGTAAAAATTGCATTTCCAATTCTTAGGTAAGACATGGTGAGAGACAGATACGTTCCTGACTCTCCTGCAATTCTCTCCCTCTCTGTTCACTATCTTAAATTCCAGCTCCGTATTTTCAATTCAGAATTTCTCCCGCTCTGATCAAGATATCAAACATTTCTTACCACCAACATCCTGAACAGTTTTCACAAATTCCTTCCTGAAACAACATAGCCCATTAATAACACTGATGTCTGGAAGAGTAATGCAGTAATTCAAGATTAATTTTTTTCAAAGTAAAATGCAAACACGTTAAAATTGAAAACAAACTAATGTAACCCAATGGACTGCAAAGTATCTATTGCTATTCTTTTGAAAAAAACTAGGACCAATTGGGTCTCTATTAATTATTTAACTGCTTATCCAATAATCTAAGCAGAGAAGCAAGACAAATGAACCAGTTCCAGACTTAATCATAATTAAAGATCCTGATTTGCACCCTTCTTTTGCAGTTCAGAGAAAAACCCTGAGAAACTGGAAAATACAAGCAATTAAGACAGAAAATAAGATTTTTTATTTATATAGCCTGCTGTTATTAATTTTACAAATAACTTATGGCGCTGGTTAAGAAATCCTGTCTCTTAAATGCTATTGCAGGAAAAGAAGTCAAAGATTAACGGGATATCCTCCAAATATGTGAAAAAGAAATAAAAATATAATCCTGACATGAAAAGTTGACTTACATAAGCAAGCACATCTCTTCAGAGGTAGCAAAGGCCTTCTTCTCCTCACGGGTGACATTAGTCAACAGTGTATTTAATGTTCTTAGAGCCTTGGTTTGAGTGATCGAAAGAAAATAAAGAAAAAAGAAAAGAAATAAAGTTCAGCTATCCCAATCTGATCAAAGGTAATAGAAGTTTGCAAGCTGATAAAAATTGATAATGATTTCATGCCTTAAAGTTTGCCACATGGTTTTTAAACTAACCTCCTGTCGAAGGGCCCAATTCACATTAGGTTCTGTGGCTAAATATCCCAGGTGTTGTATGAACAAGTCAAGCAACTGCTTTCTTCCTACATAGGTTGAGGGGCAAAATGTGACAGGATTGACAGTATTAACAATCACACACTATCTCTCTAATTGATTTTTAATATTTCTAACAGTTTTATGAGGTTTACTTTTTTAGTCCTTCATCTTAAATAGTATTTCCATCTAAAGCTATGATGAAATGTTAAATTCTAGCCAATCGTCTCCTTTTAACTCATAACTGAATATCACTGTTTAATTCGGAAGTGCAGCTTTTGAGATACTGAAACAAGTCAAGTTATAAGAAGAAAAATCCATGGCTGAATTTTTGAAGATACTTTCTGTGTAATGTAACATTATAATATGGAACAACAAATTTCCCCCATAACTCCTTATAATCTAACTGATTAGCTGGAGCAGGGCCACTGGAATAAATAGTTTTAGCATTTTAATGATTAAGCTAAATAAAGTTTGCAGCCTTATTTATGATTTCCCCCCCCTCAAAATGTCTCATAATACCTTTTCACACAGACCCAACAATAAAATACACAAAGACTCATCCTACATTTACTCAAATGTAGATTCTACTTAACTCAATATGCATAGACTACAATCACAAAATCTGAATGTCACCTTGACTATTCAGTAATTATAACAGTATTTAGTAGCTGACCTTCAGTGCTGCCTTTGCCAATAACCTACAAACAAGATGTTGAGGAGGAAGGAAGGAACAGGAGATAGAATGGAGATATTAAAAGTCAATATATGATATTTAGCAAGAATACAGAAGTTTCAAACATTGTGATATTTTATGCAATCTATACACTAATATTATCAGTATATAATCATGTAAATAATTCAATTTGTGTTGCTGCAATAATGAACTCTTCAATTCAATAGTTTGTGGCAACAACTGATGCTCCTTTCCCCCATTAGTCTGTGAAAATGAGTCTTCATTGCATGATAACTCAAGAGTCAGTTCCTACATCATTAATGACAACATATTTATCATTGACAACTGTTCCCAATGTTCTAGTGAGTACTCCCAGAGTACTTGCTATAATAGAAAGATGGGATATATATTATATATAGCAGGTAATTAGTATGGAGCATGCTAGGTCTGATGATACTGGAAGATGAATTTGTGCCAAATTCCCAAAGTGAACCAAATAAGAAATCAATGGACCCCAAAAGTCTTTTCAACCCCACTTATTGGCAAGGCTGTCAGAAAAGAAGAGATCTGTAAGTCAGTTGCTTCATAATGACAAGTATTAATAGGGAAAGGCCATCAGATAATCATTTTGTTGTTCTTTCTATGTGCTTACCAAGACGGTATTAAAGAAGTCCTCAACAAGATTTACCAGGTGTTTGTTTTCTTTGGGTTCTATCAGGCTCAGAAATTCTCTTGTCCTTTCAAACCAAGTAACTATGTAAACAGGAGACACATGCAAGCAAAAATCAAATGAGCATCTAAAGCCAATTTCATACCAAATTTTAATATACACCTACAGAGGAATTATATTTACTGGAACCAGTGAACGTTACTGTGTGCTTGCTCAACAATAAGTAAAATGACAATGTTCTCTAGCAGAACATATATTGTTACTGTTGGTGTTCTGTTGAAGGGCATGGGGAGATAGATTTACTGCAACAACACTCATCCAGCTCACATTCATTTGCTAGCTTCAACCAGCACACTAAGAAACAATGTGATTTGTGTGCCCTTCCCTCATTATCATGGCTTAGTGCAGAGGTGGTATTCAGCAGGTTCTGATCGGTTCTGGAAAACCGGTAGCGGAAATTTTCAGTAGCTTGGAAAACCGACAAATACCACCTCTGACTGGAGATTTTAAAATATCCTTCCCCTGCCACGCCTACCAAGCCATGCCCACAGAACTGGTAGTAAAAAAATTTAGTGCTACAAAATCTTCTGCTCATTATGGTTCAGTCAAGAAACCATGACAAAAACCTATGGTTCAGTACTACTGTTTGATGGAGGTTGGTCACGAAAGCAAGCAAACATTTCAACACCATCACTTACAAGGTCTACCCTACCACTGGGCAATATGAAAGTTGTGTGTCCTGAAAGGACAGCAAGTTTTATTTAATTTATTGCTGTTGTACTTTTATCACTAGAAACGGCAGGAGATATTTCTCAAATCTTTAGCCCCCCACAACAAAAGAACTCGCAGTAGTCTGCATTTTGACTTGGTGGAAGGAGGGTGCTCTTTCACGCTTCTCAATCTTAAGACAGCCCTAATTATATTTTCAAGTTCCATGGAGGTTCTGTAGGCCATTAAAGAGGTACCTCCAACTGACCTGGGAAGTACATACCTTGCACTTTTTTCTATTCTCTAGTCAAGAAACACACAGCTACACATAATGCATTCCCTGTGAGATCTGGTTAAATTTGTTTCTCTCCCCAAAAGGGGGGGTATTATGAAAAGGAATACGGAATTATAGTTGTTTATTAGATATATATGAATCAATGTTATTGCATTTGGGATACATCAAGAGACGTTCCATTTCCAATTTGTGTGAATCAATAGATTGTATTCTACACTGATCAACACTGAGAACCGTATTTAGCTCTGGACACACTTTAAAGGATTCAGACAAACTGAAACAAATACAAATAAGGACAGGGATTTAGTTTACAAAGGGAGATTTGGGTTTGGTAATATTCTTCTCAAGGGCATGAAGAAGTAAATATCTTATAGGAGATGAGCCTGTTTTTTATTCTTTCAAATGTCAGGTCCTGGAAGTTATAAAAAGGCAGATTTTGGCTGAATGTTAGGGAAAACTCATACTAGGAGGAAGGAAATCAATTACATAAGAAAGGAAAGGGCTCCCCTTTTGCTAAATGCCTTCAAGGACAAATTGGATTTGTGGGATGTATTTAATTTGGATTTTCACACTGAACAACAGTTGGACTCCACCCCTAACATATACAGTAAATAGGAAGTTTGCAATTCTTGCTCACGATCGGCATAGAGAGGTAAAGTGAAATTTTAACAATAAAAAAGTAATTGAGAATAAAGTTTTAGTTGCAACAAGAAATGTTGAAAAATACATTTACCTTTCAGATAACAACTTCATAGACACTTCCAGCCAGGCAAGTATGTTTTAGAATATGATAATATTACTGATTAGTAACAAAGATATTAATGTATTAGGTTACTTATCTTTGGTATCAATCCTTGCTGAAGAAGCAGATTTATACTTTCCGGAGGATCATTTCTACAGTACAGCTGAATGCACTTCAATAGTAGGGAAACATTCGAAAATTCATTTTTGTCCAATTCCTAAAGCAAATAATTTCACATGTGTGACTGCTTAAACAGTTGAATAGATTTAATGTTCAGCAATTAAGAATTTCCTACATACCTTTTTAAGAGCTTTGTCAAGTTGATTTAATAATTGTTTCTTACACTTCTGACGGACACATTTGTCTTTTTCTTGTATTATTACATTTATTTTCTGAAATCCTTTCCCTTTGAAGGCATCTCTTAACAATGATTCTAGCTAGAACAAAACAGACAAAAAGCAAAACTTCAATATGAGCCTTTAATTACTGACAAATAATCTTTACTCTAGTATATGTATCACAAATTTGCTTTTAATTTTCCCACTACACCTGAAAGAATAATATGAAGAATAAAAAGACCCCTTCTTCAAGCTTCTCCAGACCAACCCCTTCTTATTGAATTGGACTATAAGTCTGGTAATATTGCCGCCAATGAGAATGGTTGTTTCACACAACTGGAAAAAAGCCTTAGACTAGGTCAGTGTTTGTCAGTCTTACAAACTTTAAGGTTCCAGAATTCCTCAACTAGCATGATAGAATTGGTCCTCACAACTTAAAATTGCCAAGGTTGAGAAACACTGGGCTAGGCCCACAAAACTCAGTTTCAATTATTTAATTTGCATGTATCTGATCTACTTCAATACTCCCTTGGAATTAAAACTCATTTATCTTCTAAAAAAACAAAAATTGTATGAATGTATTCCTATTTAACCTCTAAAAATAGTTTCTATAGGGTTTTTTTTAAGGTTCTTTCTGCTGTATGTATTCACTACATGTACCTATATCATTTCTATTTTATTTATTAAAATGTATATGCCATCCATCTCAATATCCAGAGTGACTCTGGGCGGTTACAATGTTACTGAGAAAATCTATGAAAAGTATGTGACAAATTTACATAACATCTGCTTTACTCCAGCAACATGATATGCTATAGTAAGATTTTGTACTTTATTACTATTAGATTTTAAACTGATTCTTTTCTTCAAGCCTTCAAAGACTTTGTTTATTTTATCACTATAGCAACTCTGTACAGTAGGCTCAACTGAATAAGGACGATTGACCACAAGTCATCCAGTGATTTTTCATGGCTAATGGTGGATTAGAACCGGGATTTCCCCAAATTTAGCCTACCATCTTAATTGCAAGACTGGAATAATATACATAGATAGGAGAGACCCATGTACAAGGTATTTTAATTCAAAGCTGGAAACCAACATTTAATAATGGTGGGAATCCCACAGACCTAAAGCCTCATTTTGGTAGTCCCCAGGTCATCTCAAGATCATTCTGCCAGAACAGAATACAGAGGACATAGGACTTAATGAGAGGAATGCCTCCCTTTCAGTAGAAGTTTATCTATCCAGACTGGGAGGCCATATTTCTAGGATAAAGAAATCAGCTCAAGAGGTAAGATTAAATTATTTTGGAGGACTCTTTCAATTATAGGATTCTACAGTCAAAACAAGAAAGCCAAGAAAAAAAATGTACATGGACAAGCCTGGGGTAACATGTAAAAATATCAACAAAACCTTCCACTAACATTCAAGAATTAAAGTGGTCTATTCAGAGTAATAGGAACAGAAAGATAAAAAAATTATAGAAGAACTCAGAATTCTTTGAAACTTTTAACAATTGACATTCAAAGAATTTTAGAAAGTGATTAGAGGACAATATTTCTTTTTCTTTTTTGCAACCCTTGTGTTTTTGCCATCATATTTTTATCATTCTTTTTTTCAGAAAAAAAGAAATGTGTAAATCTTTTTCACTGAATAGAAGAGACTCTGTCTTGTGACTGATACCATGTTAGCTCAATCGAATCAAATTGTTTTTGAATTTTTAAATCTATGTCAATACTAGTCTGACCATATTAAAATAGTTATCCTAACATTTGGTACGAGTGGTTAAAGAAAAAGTAATATTTGATATTTGGATAAATTATGGAAAAGACAGGAGACGTGCATTTAATTACAAACTATATAGAGAAATTAAAACATTAAAAGAACGAAGGAGTTATTGTAACAAGGCAGATCACATCAATGATAAAGAAAAAAATTTAACCATTGTTCAATATATGCTGTAAAATGTATATATGTATATATGTGTGTGTGTGTGTATTGTGTGTGTGTGTGTGTGTATATGTCGATTTGTGTTTTAAATGTATGTCAAATGTTTTTTTCTAGAATAAAAATTAATAATTAAAAAAATAAAAGTTATCCTAAAAAAAAATCCAAAACAGTTTATACTTTTATCTTTAAAATGATTTAACAATTTAGTGAAAATCAAATTATATTTACATAATATTCAGTTCTGTCTTGCATTTCTTCTTCTTCCTCTCCGATATCTTCTTCCTTTGGATTAAAAAAGTAGAAAAAGTTTTACTTCTATGCATATAAAAATTAGCAATATCCAGCCAATGCTTAAATTAATTTAGGAATATATGCTAGGAGAGTCCTTCGTGATTTTGCCAACCTCACTCCAAAATAATAAATTGATTCAAACTGGTTGCATTAAGGTAAGGAGGGTACTTATCCATACTTAACCATGGCTTAGCCCAGTCAGTTTTGTGTGTGTATGTGTGTTATAAAAGTATAGGTGTTGTGAACGTAAGAACTGGTCTGTTTCCCGTACCGGACAACTGACCTGCAACACTGGTTAAGGCTGCCGCTACTACGCGCGCTTTCGCCGAACCAAGTGCAGCCTCCGCGACCGGCTCATGCCGTTCGCGGGGCCCAAATTCCTCAGCCCGGGGCCTGATGGGCACGCATGCTCAGTGTCGGATCCGAAGCGAGGCCTCTTTGCGAGGAACGCTCGCGCAGTTTTCAGGTTTCTGCGCTTTGCGCGCGTCCTTGCTTGCTCGCGCTTCAGTAAACTTTTAAAGTCCAAGGACCGACTTTTTAAATTTCTGCGTTTAGGATGGCAGTACTTTACGTTATGGGAGGTGGGCTTGTCAGTTTAGAGCCTGAGCCGTTGGGAGGAATTGGAACTTCTTTTGCATCCCTCCGCTGACTTGAATGGGCTTTTTATTTACCTGTTTCCGAGGGATGGAATAAATAATGCCGTTTCTTAATCCCCACCACAAAAGGTTCGACAACAATCCTGGTTGCGGCTGTATCTGTAGAAAATATGTAGACAAAATGGCTTCGCGGCGGGGGACTTTGCGCCTGTACAAGTACTTCGGGATTACTTTGGTGCCGTCTGTAGAAATAACACCCATTAAAAAAATTTAAATGCACAACACATTCTATTTCTTGATACAGCACTGTGGTCCCTGGTGATTATTTGCCGCATAATAAAGTTAGGTTGGATTAGTACACCGTTAGAGCAAAATACGGTTCATTGGAAAGGTTAACAGATACGGTGAATGCAAAGTAACCATCAATATTTTAACCTGGTATGTTTTGTGAACTTGATGACAGGAATCTAAAAAAAAATGTTTACAAGTCCCAGGTAATAACCACAAATCATCAGAACTTACTTTTTAAAAAAAGCAAATCCAAGCTTCAAGCCATGGAGTCTTAATATTTTCATGCCTGTTTTGTTCACAGAACACACGTCATAGTTTAGGAGAAGGGGCCACAGCTGATATTCATTTCTTCCAGTTTACTGTTCTAAGCAACAATAATTGCTTAATTCGTTTACAGCACAATGTAGGTGTAGCTATAATAAAGGAATTCAATAAATGCAGCGAAGTTACCCTCAGTTAAAATGCAATTGCGTGTACCTAGGAAAAAAATGTAGTTTTGGATTTGATAGCAATCGCTTCTAAGTAGGCATGCTTAGGAAGTCATTGGATATAGTGGGACACGAGACTATAAATCAGCAAGAAAAATCCTGCAGGAAAAATCTATGACATATCCAAATGTAAAAACACTCTTGAATCACAGATAAATTACAGGTGCTGATTCAGTCAAATAAATAAGTCTGTCTTTTCAACCAAACATTTTCCAATATTTTAAGATATTTTTGTTTCATTATTAGAGGGACATTGCTCCCCTTAGTGCAGGGGTGTCAAACTTGATTTCANNNAGGGCCGCATCAGGATTGTATTTTACCTTGGAGGGCCAGAGTGGG
>AZIM01001903.1:146728-161174 GCA_000516915.1 Ophiophagus hannah | reverse complement strand
CCCCCGGGCCTTGAGTTTGACACCTCTGCCTTAGTGTGATGGGAATATTAACAGAGTTTGTTGCAGAATTAAAGAAGATTTTTTATTGCAAATTAAATGAATAATAATATTGCCACACTTCCATTTTGGGGACAGCTTTTCCATATAAGAACGGTCTCCCAGCCTAATCTATGGAATGACACAGTATAATAATTGAATACAATTATAATTATTATTGCTCTCCTGGTATTCTTATTTATCACTTATATGTTCTGCTATCTTTCAAAGAAGCTGTGCATGTGCCTACTTTGTCATGCCTGTTTTGTTCACAGAACACATGTCATAGCTTAGGAGAAGGGCCAGATGGAACCCATCATTCAATAAGCCTAACAACATAGTGGTAATTTGAATCTGGACCTCTGCAGTTTTCATCAGAAGCGCTAATGGCTCTGCTGCTCATTAGCTAGTTAATATGAAGCTACACTCACACTTGGGGCCTTTTCTCAGTAGCAGTTACAGATGCCATCCAACACCCACACTAGTAGTGAATTTTGTTTTGGGTGCCTTTGACATTTTTCAAAAGGTGTTTGCCATTGCCTTTTTACCAAGGCTGAGAAAGAATGACAAGTCCAAAGACACCCAGCTGGTTTTGTGCAGGACTGGAACACAACCTCTCACAGTCTCCTGGTTTCTAGCCTATTGTCTTTAACCATTGCACCAAACTGGCTCTAAGTAAAAAAATGAGTGCCGTTAGTTGGATTGTACAATATGGCTTGTGGCCTGTGTTAGCGATGCTTTGGAAACAAACACCTTGTCCTCATAGGCTGGAGTCTAAATTTTCAGGCCAATAATTGGTCACTGCTTGGCCAATGCCATGACTGGTATTCTCCCTCCCCTGCCTGTGTCAGAGGTCAAATCATGCCTCTTCAACAGATCGTCTGACCTCTTCTGCCCAGAAGTGCATAGTGGTTTCTGGTTGCAGTGAGATCCTTTGGGTTTCAACCAGGAAAAGTCATTCTTTTTGGGAACAGAAGGAGGGAAAACATCTGAGATAAGGCCAGCATTGTGTGATCAAAGGGGAACAATGGAGTTGCCAATATGGTCTAATCTGATGTAAAATGAGCCACGTTCAACTTATTAGGAATGCCTTGGTGTTTAGTATTGCATTGTGTGTTTGCTCCCTCCCCATTATTTTTGTAGGAATTCTGTCCAGGTTTACAAATTATGATTGTCTAAAGCTATCATTTGATCATGTCCAAACTTCTCATTTGAACCGGGTTTTGAACATTGGACTCTCAGATTTAAGATATATGTGGGAGGGAGCAAGGGAGGAGAGGATTTTAGATTGACGCAAACTTTCTGAAACAAAAGCGCCATTAGAACTGTATAGCAGCCAAGACTATAAATCTTTCATGTCATTAATTGCATAGGAATATTTCACTAATCTTATCTCCTTCAGAATGTTGAAGACTACAACTCTAGTTCATGTAAAAAATGCTTGTTAGACCTGAAGATTTAAAATTCTATTTTTTTCCCCTCTTCTTCCAGTCATGTCCAATTCTTAAAGGCTACCTGGGTAAGTCCCTGCGGTTTTCTTGGCAAGTTTTTTTCAGAAGTGGTCTGCCATTGCCTCTTTCCTAAGGCTGAAAGAAAGCGACTGGCCCACGGTCACCCAGCTGCCTTTGTGCCTAAGACAGGATTAGAACTCACAGTCTCCTGGTTTCTAGCCTGATGCCTTTAACCACTGTACCAAACTGCCTCTCATAATTCTAATTAGATTTGCTTAAAATGCATTACATAATTTGATCTAATTTAGATTTTCCACCCTTATTTTTAGAACTGGCAATTTCTTCTTCCTGAGGAGGGTACAATTCTGTATCTGCTGGTTTACTGATTATCTCAAATTTAAAGACTATAATGCTCTTAATCTCATTGTAAAATTACCAGATTTACCAAACAGACAATGTAATACAGTCAGTGAGGTTTACTTAAGAGGTTAATACTTTGCATCCTATACTTTCCAGTGTTTTGATACTCCTGGGAAAGTCGGTAATGATTAAAGAGTAAAAAGAGAATCTACCTCTCCTTATCAAGTTATTCAAGTCTTTCCTTCATTTATATCTCTGATGCTTTCTGAATGCTTCTTATAAAAAAAGTTCATTTATGTGTGTATTTGAGAGAGAAAAAGAAGAAACAAGTTTTGGAGGAATTGCATTGTTCTTTAAAACCCATCTCTACTGTATCATTAAGTAGATATTTTGTTTATACAGATGTAGTATTTGAGAACCTACAAATATTTTATATTTATTGGGAATTAAAAAAAAACTGTTATAAAGAATTGTGAGTTGTCCCACTGATGTCAATATGACTCTCACTTTTACATATACATACACTGGAATTAGGAATATCGTTAAGTTCTTGCAGGCCATTTCCTTGTTCTTTTCCCAGTCAAGCACCTTTAATTATAAAGCCACACCTTATATTATCCATAGCATACTCAACTTGCCTTGCTTTTTAATGACTTTGCTCATTGGAGATAATGATAATCCAATACATGAGATGTTCAGTTGTAAGCAGTTGTGGCCCATCTTCAAGTTTTCAAGGTGTAAATGAGGTCTGGAACAACCAATAATTACACTCAAGTATTAAGGGTCAAACTGTTTGTGGCTCACAATGAAAAATGCTTTATGTTCCTTTTGGGGCCTTCACACCTTAAATACATGAATTAGCTATGAGAAAGAAATGTACTTGTGAAAAGCAGGGTCAGGATCATGATTTCCCTCTCAGGTGACACAGCTCTAGCTGGCTGGTTTGTGGATCAGCAATACTTAGTGCTTGAGGACTTGTGGAATAAATCAGGGAGGAGCTGCTAATGACGTGCTTTCAACACAGCAGAGAAAGGTATGTGGGAGGGTGAAAGTTGAGGACAAAAAAGATGCCCTTGCTGGTATGAACAGATTTGAAGCCAAGCTCAGGAAAGGAAGTGTAATCTCCAGCTGATTTCAGCACTGGTGGCAGCGGACAGAGACAAGTCGTTCATGAAAGGGTAAGAGGATAACAAGCTGCAGAACTTCAAGGCAAGTTCACAAAGATATACTGTACGATACTGTGCAAGTCGATGCATGCTAACTAAGAAGAAATTCTATTATGTCAGTTATTCCCAAGAAGCATTTATATATTCTAACTCAGGTCTTTTGGAAAAGTTTTTTTTCTAAATACTTTATTGTTCCTTTCTCACATTTATACCCTCACACTTCTACATGTACCCCAGAAACTGAGCTGCTGCTATTTATTTTTATTTATCCTGCTTTCATTCTTTTTTTAATAAATAACTTAAGGTGGTGAACATATCTATTACTCTTTCATTCTCCTATGTTTCCCACAACAAGACAAAGAGGTGAGTGTGGTTGAGAGACAGAGTGACAGGCCCAGTCACCCAGTGGCTTTCATGCCTAAAGCAGGACTAGAACTCAGATTGTCCTGTTTCTAGCCTGGTGCCTTAACCACTAGACCAAACTAGCTAGTCATGTTTTCTTCCTGTTTTTAAAGTTTTGAAGGTGGTTTGCCTGCACAGGCCTTCATTTCTGTTCCTTGTTCCTTCCTATCTTTTATCCTCATAGTTCTGGCATAGATTTTGCTGAGAAGTTATAAGTACAGATCTGAGTTTGATTCATCTGAATCCTATGTCCTCATACTAATCTCTATTTCAGAGAAACTGCTGTGGTGCAAAAATGGAAGCCAGTTCAAATTTCACATTAGTCATGAATTCACAACCTATATTTAGGAAAACTACTGTTTTCTCAGATTTCATTGCCTGTGCTTTACCTTTAGTTATACATGCAGATGACAGCAATACTTTCCTAGATGACTGGTAAGTATCACTGATGGAAAGAGACCTAAATTTGCTACAGGTAGGTTTTTAAAAAAATGAAAAACTGTTCAATCACAATCCATTTATTAAATATATATATAGGGAAATTTGAATTATAATGTAATTGTGGCCTCAAGGCAAATTAGCTACTATTTTTTTCAGGCACTAGACCACTCCTAAGACTTGTTCCAGACAATATGTAGTGTGTACATGTATTTGACACATGAATTCATTCTTATGGACTGTTTAGTATTACAACTTGCAGGAAAGTTTCACACATTATAGATGACCTAGTTTGCCCATGCATGAAATTGGGCATGAGTATGTATGCATGTGTTGCCATAACTTCCAGTGTGTATATACAGTAAAATATATACATAAATTATTGTCATATATGATATTCTCTATATGATTTTACATTGTAAACTGGATGCATGAATGAACACCAACTTGATGTGCAGCACTAAACTATAAATCATGAGCAACTGTTGTGCACTTGTGCTTTGGACCCTTGAGGAAAAACTATCATTTTCATTTCTGTAGATTTATATGTTATTTGTTAGTGGAAAGAACTTGCCCTGTTTTTAAACAGAATGATTCAGGAAAAATCTTATGACCAGAGAGAATGTTATTGAGCTTTTTTTAGCCATCTGAAATGAAACCTTTTCTCCAAATGATGGAACGAGAGAAGTACCTAATATCTTTTTGTTTTTGTTTTTAATGAATAGGTTCTTCTAGATTCATGGTGAAAATGTCAAAGGGACCTTTTGATGAATCTAACTACATCTGTTCCTTTGGAATGAAGTTAACCTGGGACATCAACGATCCCAAGCTACCGCAGGTACAGGGCAGAGGGAGGTTTGGAAAGTAGGTATGGAGTTGTTAGACTGGCTTTGGGAATTAATTGCAAAGTCCTTTCTGTCCTGTGAAACATTGCACACCTCCTAACTGTAGTAAACTTTCTCCAGAGGCAGAAGAAGCAGAATAGAATTTGGCAATGAGGGTATGCTAATGAGCCTAGGACTCTTGCTTCCCTGAGCTTTTCCTACATTTTCTTTAGTCCGCATTTCTTTAACTTAGGAGATGCCCAGGCAGTGTTCTTCTCATCAGGAAAACAGCTAATCTACTGAAGAGAGACAGCTACAAAGCCAGAGGAGCTGACAGAGCCTGTGCTAATTGACAAGCTCACGAATCAGGTCCTAACATTTGGTAGTGTTTTTGGACAGACACAACAAAGACAGACCAAAGATTAGAAATAAGGATGACAAAGTTATATACTCTCTGTATCTCACTGTTGTACCTGATTGTTTTGTACTCATTTACAGGGGGGATGGCTAGTGTCTCAACTCAGTATCGGAGGAGTTTCTAAAGAGGAACGGCATAGAAGAGGCTTTTGGATGCGTTCCGCACCACATTAAAGCAGGGAACCCAGCCACTATATCTGTTATGAATGCATTGTCACTAGGACTCCACAACATATTAGACTAAGCAAAAGTAGGATTGAGTAAGTTTGGGGTCAGAATGTTACTGATACCAGACTGTTGACTTACCAGATTCATAGCAGGGTTTATTTGTTTAGACATACTGTAGCATGCTATTAATTAAATATAGGAGTTGTGTTTATTAATGAGAGTTAAGTTTTAGCATTTTGTTCAAATGGAATCAGAATCTGTAGTAAATTAATGCACTGCATGTATTGATGTACACACCCAGCTGGTTTCCCTAATTCCCCCTTTAAAAAAGGGGGGGAATTGGCTACTTTCAATATTGCTCATACATTAGTCCCATTGGGTCAGCCTCTCAGAGATATTTCTTCATCAGATTTCTTAATGCCTTCAACAAATGACAGAACGTGTAATGTGCTGCCTTCATTGGAAAAGTTTGGATACATTCAGAGATGCATCTGTCTTGAATATAGCCCATGTTGAACTGCATAGCCCAGTAAAATAACAGGAAATGTTTTATGACATTTTGTATTATGCCATAAAATGTTTTATAAAATTTGCTAAATTTCATTCCACAGGAATCGTGCACCCCAGATTTGGGACACATTATGCTTTTTAGCCCATTTTGGTTCTTGGTTCAAAAATTATTGCCTTATGATGTACTGTTCTGTCCAGTTAAAGATTATGGGAACAAGAGTTTTAGTAGTTATATAGATAGATTCTACATCTATTCCTTTCTTTCCCCTCCTTCCTCTTATGTCTTTGTCTGCTATGCAGGAGCCCAAACACTTTGATTCTTTCCAGGAGTGGCCTGATGGGTATTTGCGATATATCTATGCCGTTGAAGATAAAAATGCACAAAGGCATCTTAGCGGTTGGGCCATGCGCAACACCAACAACCACAACTGCCAAATCCTCAAGAAATCCTGCCTTGGTGTAGTGGTGTGTGCCAGAAACTGCACCCTGCCTGATGGGACAAAGCTGCAACTTCGGCCTGCTATTTGTGATAAGGCTCGACAAAAGCAACAAAGTGAGAATTGGGGTGCGGGGTGGGGGGGCAAGTGAGCCATGCAACAGCCTTCCCCTCTAGCGAAAAGTTCAACAAAACAAAAATCTTCCTCCCTCCCCAGATTTCAAAATTTAGTATAGTTTTACTCAGCTCTTACTGCTTAAAAATAGAATCTCCAAGTTATTCATTAACCTCTTTATACATATGCATATACATATATGCCAGATACTTATTTATAACAGGCATTTGTCACCTAGAGCCAAGAGAGGTAAAACTCCTTGCAAGAAGTGAACCTTACGGTACCCGAAAGATTTTTACAAAGCAATGTTTTTGACATTCCTGGGACAATTTATCAATGTCATTCCTGTAACTGAAGATTCCACCACAGGTGGAAAAAGTACACATGAAACCACATTGTTTCCCCACAGAAAAAAAAATGTGAAAATGTGCCAGTGTATAATTCCCGAATTATGCAAAATCAAAATATATTGCACATTATTTTTTACAGTATTTCTATCTCACTATATAGACGTCTTCAATCTTATATATTTCCAATGTAGTTGTCTATCTTGCAGAAAAGCATTGTCCCAACTGCAGCTCAACTCTTGAACTGATTGCTTGCCGAGGACATAGTGGCTATCCAGTAACTAACTTCTGGAGACATGAGGGCAAGGCAATATTTTTCCAGGTAAAATACAAATGCCAAGTAGGCTATCTCTGTAGATTTCTTCTAATTAAAAAAAAAACAATATTATGATGTATAACTTAATGGAAACTGGAAAGACATGGATTTCCCTTATCTGATAATAGTTATTCCTATCTGAATAAAACAAATGTATTGCATTCAGTGATACTCACAACTTTTGTTAGCCTGCAGACCAAGAGACTTAACTGGCTGTTCAATGTATTGCATATCAGACTTGTTTTTAAGCCACTGATTCCAGGTTTTAAAACAAGGAAGGCGGGTGTTACTTGTGCCATGTTTTAACAAAACAAGAGCTTTAAATTAAGGAGTTACACTTAAAAGCCTTGCTTCCTGGGCAATCCAAAGAAGACTATAGATGTGTTTACATGAAAGACTTAACATTAGTGCTTACAGGTCCAGGTTCACATAACAAAGAGAATGACTAAAGATATGGACCAGGCTCTTGCAGTATGCTAGGCTAGAATATAATGGGCTACTTTGCAGTGTAGGATGCTGTGCAAATATGAAAAATCACTGGATCTTGAAATCAATTATATTGGACTTTTTCTGACTCATACCCAAGCTTTAAACTTCACTAGTGCATGAAATTTCCAGGATGCTTCCATATGTTACACATGTTCTCCACATAAGAAAAATGTTCACATGTGTGCTAAAGACTAGGAGCAAGCCAAAGGTTCAAATTCAAGTCTCCAATCTTTACAGGTGAAGTTAGGAACCATTCTTTCTGTAACCCCAGGAAAGCTGCTGTCTGTTGATATAGATGATTAATGTCTATCTTGTTATACATTGGCTTTTTAATGCTCTATTCTATTCCTGTGTCAATATTATTTCAGGCTAAGGGAATTCATGACCACCCTAGACCAGAAAGTAAATCAGAAACTGAGATCAGAAGAAGTGCACTTAAAAAGCAAGCATCTTCTCACACATCTCAGAAGAAACGGTTTCTCGAGTTTCAGGTACCTGGGTCTGCCGTGTCATCAGAAATGTTGATGTGAAATATCATAATGTGAACATTCATTTATATTCCTTGAGCCATAATGAATTCAGAATTTTAACTCTTCAAATATGACAGGGTCTCAGAAATGAAAAAACCAGAAATCCATAACATGGATTTAATATAAAATCATTTTAGCAAACAGTCTGAATTTTGACTTCTTTCTTGCTCCGCTAAAAGTAACTAATATAACTAAGCTGTATCCTAACATTAACCATTGCTTATGGAACTGAGAATGTAGGCTATATGCTAAGTACTTATGCCTGTGTTGAGGCAGTAGTATGGAATCAATTGACTATATTTTATTGTACTGTTCATTATATAACAGCATCCATAATAGCCATATCAAACCTATATTATGTCACTTTCCAGGTAGGTCAGGCATTTATTAATAGGTACTTTACTATTATTGGCAGACTTAAATACAACATATATAACAAACCGTATCAAATGTTATGGCAGAGCCAATGGTAAGGTGAGCAGGTGATGTTATTAAGGCTTATGCTGTTATATTATACATGACATTGAGTAGCCAGTTGCTATTTCTGACCATGAATCATCATCATTGTGAAAACTAAATTTACTGTCACACATGCATTTCTCAATGGAGTTCTCACTTGTATGATACAATAATTTGTTAATTTCTGTGTCTCTGTTCTGACTAATGTGGATTTCTTCCTAGTCCACCCCACAGATACATGTAAATATTCATCAAAAGTTAGTATTTAACAGAGTGACATTTTGCCCCTCAGAATGGAGTGGAATTCGTATCAATATAAATTTAAAAATAATTGCTGTGATTCAGATAGAAATACAATATATCTCATTGTTATGGAAGAGATTGAAAACATGACCAAAATGTTTGCTGAGTCTGCTTGTAAATGTTAATTACTCATAACTAAATTTATCCCTCCTCTCTTGGATTGGAATCCTTTCAATGGAAGGCATCATTAAACATTGTTCTTTGATAGTCCTTTGAATTAGAAATAAAGACCTACACAACTTTTATTCTTGTAATTAAAAAATTACATGAATTGTGGAAGTTCCAGGAACATGAACATCATTAGTTTGTCTTGCAATCTGATATATAATCTAAACATCCTGATAAAAATACTGGAAAAATAATTTAAACAATAGTCAACAATTAGTAAAAAGTTGTGTGTGTGTGTGTGTCCCCACTAATTGTTTCCATTAATATTTTCTTTTAGACAGGAACAACATGCAGTGAGAATGGTAATCACTTTCCCTACATCCATCCTCTATCATATGAAGAAGGACCAGAAAAATTCAGCACTTTCACAGATGCCAGCATACCATTGCTTGCTCAGTCTCACTTATTTCCAAGTTCAGAAGCATACCACATTACTTACGATGCAGCCAATTTTCAAGGGGATATAGCATCACCACTCCAGAACTATCCAGCCTCCCAAATCTACACATCTAAATCAAGTTGTGGTTATGACTGTGCATTTCCTGGTTATGTCAATTCCAATTTATATCCTACATTTCACAAAGAGGTAATGGATATTCCAATGGACACTGATCACCTCTTGCTGAATGGACTTCAGTGTCATGCAACTTCACTCAGTGTCCATGAGCATCAGGGGATGAAACAGTCCTTAGGAGAAAATAATTATGGAGAAAGAATTAGCTATGGGCTGTGTCAAGCCAATGCTAACTATCCTCATTATAGTGAAGAATATGCATATAAATATAGTAGTCATTCCTCTCTGAATGTTCCAACTATGCAAACTGTTATAACTGCAACTACAAAGATGTCCCTTGAAGCCTATAAATCCCCTGCTGTGAAATATGGTGACAGTTTCTGTGATACAAAGGACATGCTTAGTTGTCCCCTAGTAACAGACATTTCAGGGAATTTTTGCTCAGAAATCAGCATTCAAGAAGAAGATTGGGCAATGAGCAAATCAACTTTGACTGGTGAGCATTTGATGACTCCTAATAAAGCAGGACATGTAGTAGCAGTGGATACTTGTGACAATAGTCCAGGTACTGAAAGAAACTACATTGGTTACGAAGGACCAACATTCTCATTTGAAAATACTGAAGCCAAAGTGCAGTATCATTAGAGGTAAATATAAAGCATAATATTTATCAATAGTGATTCAATTTTTTTTCTGGGAATGTATTGAATTGGGTGGCTTTGTATTGACTTGGCTGTATTGACCTGGCTGGCTAAGTTATTCATTCTAAATCAAGGGTGTCAGACTTGCCACGTCATGTTGTCATCACGTGATGTTTCGTGATGTCTTTCCAATTTGTGGTGCTGAGGTGGGTGTGGCCTGCACATGATGCATCTGGCCTGCAGGCTGCCAGTTTGACACCCCTGTTCTAAATCAAACATAAAGTCATAACCCAACAAGTCACAGAACAGTGAAAATTTAAGCTTAATCCTAGCAGACAGAGTGCCTGTAGGTTCAGAAATTGACCAATTCCAGAGATAGTCTATTTCCAGCTCTAGATAGTGTAGTTCTTTTCAGACACATTTGGCTCAAAATTTGGGATCCTCCTAGATTTATGATTGCTGCTAAAACATCAGGTTGAAGCTGAGGCCACCAGGCTTTTGCATAATTACATCTGGTTAATAATTACTTATGCCTTTGTCATTCTGCATCTGGATTATTACAGTTTGGAATATATGGGGCTGCTCTTGAAGACTATTCATAAGCTGTAGTTGGTTCACCATAGGGAGACATAGCATAGGTTATTATGGGCGCAGCTAACCTTGCTGGTATAACACCTCTACTGCAGCAAATGCATTGATTGTAAATTCTTCCAAGGATAATTGTAGGTCCTGGATGTCCCTTCCTAACTTAGGTCATTGATTTCTCTGAGACCACATGTTTTGGGCCTCAAATCTGCCCATCCATCAATAGAATCTGCCCATCCAATGAGAACAAGGCACAGTAAGGCTTTCCAGCTAAGGAAATATCTTCAAAAACAGGCTGTTTTGAATCTCCTTCTGAAATGCCATTCCTGAGTTTTCTCAGTGATGATTTCCCTCCTGTGGAATAAATTTCCCCTAAATATAAGAACTGCCTTTTCTCTGAAAGACCCTTGAAAACCTGGCAGTTCTGGAGAATATTTGGGGATGACATGAAATGTTGAATTAGTGTACATCTATTATGATATGGTGAAAGTAATATACTTCTTGTGAGTTTAATTTTTCTCACAGTTACTGTAAACAGATTGTAAGCTGTTCAAAGTCTTTTGACAAGAGTGGCCTAGAGAACATATCAATAAACGAAGATATTATAAAATTAACATACTGGGAAAGAATTGAAAAAATTATAATACATATAGCAGACTGAAAATGCTGCAGTTTTAATTGATCCTAATTCTGTTTTGTACTATCCCATACTTTCATTACAGTATCAGTTGCACATATTTTATTGAAATGTATGGAGAATGAAAGCACACATTCATTCTCTGATGAGTTTTTGTATAGCAAAACATTGCGTTCTTGTTAGATAAACATGCTGTGAGAGCCTGTTCCAAAAATATTTTTTCTTTTTGTATGACAGCATAAAATCATGCTTTTAAAATTAATCTTCAATGACTCAGATGTCCAAACGGCACCCTAAAACAAAATTAAACTTTTAAAAGTGTACTTTAATAAAACGTGGGGGGGGGGTTGAGTTAGTAATTCAAATGCCATTTTTCAAGTAAGAGAGAGAGACATTGAACGGTGCATTTGAATATGCTTTATTAGGTGAATACTTAAGAATATCAAGAAGAGATGTCATTATTGGTTTTGTGCCAAAGGTGTATATGTCTGGGGAACAATATTAATACAGAATAGATTGAAAGTAAAGATCAGTTATATAATTTATGATGCTGCAATTTTCTACCCATGATACTGATAGTAAAGCTCCTTCCCCTGGACATGAGGTGGGCTCCCACTCTCCTGGCCTTCCAGAGCATCACTCTGTGGCTTTGCATGGGGAGCCCAAAGAAGCACACAGTCATGGTGTTGGTTATTGCCATGACAACCTATTTTTTTAAGCAGGGTTAATTATTCTTACCTCCTTAAAACCTTTTATAATTTTTAAAATTTTTAACTCTTTAACATTTCAGTTTTTTAATATACTATTTTATATTTTGATGTTTTATTGTACACCAACCAGAGTCCCTCTTTGAGGGAGAAGGGCAGTTCAGAAATGTGAAATATAAACAGGTAAATAAATAAAGTCTGCCACAAGGTTAGCTTGAGTCATGGTGCCTTTTTTTTGCATATTTATGTACCTCCTTTATTTGTACTTGTTGGAAGATTGGAAAGAAGATGGTAACAGATAATAAAGGGAACTCAGGAAATACAGCGCTAAAGAAAAGGGAAAATGAAGCAGAACTCAACAAGCAATAGCATGAATGCCTGAGCTCCTAAGATTTCCTTTACACACTAATGATCATCTCCGGTCAACTGACCTTACCCTTAAGATAATAGATGGCAAAACATTACCGATTTTATATAGCCTGAAGCTGCAGTAAGAGGGGAAAAAATACCATTTAATAACAGAACAGTTTTGCTCATGAATTGGGGACAAGATGAGATGCGCCATTCAAAGGCGAATAAGGAAAAGTGATGTTGTCAGGGAAATGATAATGCCAGTTTAAAAAAATGAAATGGTGGCAGGGCCTAAAATGGCAATGGCAATACCCTTAATTTGAAATAAACCCCACTAAACATGCGGTTAATCATACCGGAGAGCCATTGCATTCGAGAAGGCAATATATTTAACTGGAATCAGCCTGCAGCTGACCTGTGGATGAGTCAAAGTATCAGATAAATTACTGAAGCTACGTATCGAGTTGTCACAATATTGAAGGTTTGGGATTTTGTTCTTTTCTTTTTTAAGAAATTGCATTGCTGCTCATGGATCTTTTAGCTCTTGCCTATTATCTTTCATTTCATTTCCTGGTTCACAGCAAGAGCAAGGTTGACTGCTATTGTTATGGCTATAAAGGTAAAAGATGTGCTAACTGATCAGGACATGTTGTTCATCCCATTGCTTTGAGAAATGCTGCACTTTTTCAGCAAATAACTGGAGGTTCCGTCTAAGGTCAAGCTGGCTGTTATCTATGAAACTTAAGAACTAGTACCAAATAGGAAAAAATGAAAAGAAGCTTGATAGCGAGGAAAGGAGACAAACATATCATCTATAAAGAACAACACCTATAAGTAAACATGGCTGCATAAGGTTACATTTATCAGCATTGTATTGATGGATAAACCTTCTGAAGAACTTCTGCTTAACACTTGTTCTTCTTTCCCAGGCCTGGGGTTAAGGTATTTATAGAACCCCTGCTGTCGTTTATGTTGTTATGTTCCTTAATTGTGTTTTTAATTACATATTTTAAATATTGTAAGCCATCCAGATACTTCTTGGAGTCAGGTATCATTAAAATCCAATTAATAATAATTATGAATATTAAACTGAAAGTATCCTTCTTTGTCTAGACTGAGATAGAAAATCTTTACATATTTACTTGAAAATAAATCCACTTAAATTCAACAGGTTTTTTTGCAGATTTGTACGAGATCACCCCAAGTACATATTCCTTTTGGTCTGCAATTCTAAAGCACACTGGATTCTATCATGTTTATTGGTATGCTCATTCTGAAATCTCCAAAACAATAGCATGTAATTATAACCAGAATATTGGACTACAACTCTCATAATCCACAGCCTCACCAGCTGCACATGGTGAAACTTAGCAGGAAACAGGACATAGATTGTGGCACCCTAAAACCATCTGATTTGTTAATGCTTTAAGCAACATGTATAAAACTATTTTAGGTGAAAGACCATCTGTACTATTGGTTAATAAATCCATTGAGCCATTGTTATGGCAATATATTATTGGTATATGGCTTTATATTGCCACAGCATGTTGGTTAAAGCATCATGCTCACCCTGCCTCTGCTGGCTGCATCTGATCCAAGTCACTCTTGGATGATGCTGTCCTGATTAAGCATCTGCAATGCACTATAAGCAAAGGAACCAGTTAATTCCTCTGACTTTGCTACTCTCCATCAGCAGCATGTTACCGGCCTACAGAAAAAGGGGTAGATCTGATTGCAACATTATGTCCTATATCTATATGACAAATAAAGCAAAACAATCAAAATGGAGTCATAAAAGGATCTGAATCATAAAGCACTTTTATTTAGGGTATCCTCCTCCCTCCCTCCCTTCTATATGATAATAAATGTTGACTTCCAAATCTACTTCTTTGTTTGGAAGGCATTATACATGTGTGCATGTGGGTATCAGGAGGCAATGGGTAGGGAGAGTATCTGTGCAAGTGTGTATACATTGGTCTTTCAACCACTATCTTGCACATTCACAGCACTGCTACCTGAACAGAATAGCATATTCAGTGATGCCCTCTCCGTGATGTCCCATTTTTGGATGCGGTG
>AZIM01001903.1:113351-135711 GCA_000516915.1 Ophiophagus hannah | reverse complement strand
CATGATCATGGGGATGCTACAAAGATCGTAACTATGAAAAACGGTCATAAGTAACATTTTTCAGTGCTGTTGTAACTTTGAACAGTCACTAAACGAACTCTTGTAAGTTGAGGACTACCTATAGTTTGTACCATTAAATTTGTCACCTTTTTAAAATACTTTGTTAAATTGTTACGTTCCTTTATAAGTACAATTTTGCATCTTGAGATAATAGTCTTACAGTTATTATCAATGGAATATCCTCATTAAAAGTCATTGTTCAAATTCATGATTTTTTGTTCCTAAACTTTTCTCATACAGCTAGGAACTTCTGAGTTGTGTTAATATGTCCTCTGTGTGTCCTCTCCTGTAATCCTTTCTTAATGCTACTTGAGTAGATTATTAGTAGCATGTTCTCAACAATAAGGAACAATCTGTTGTTTACAGTAGGATCTTTTCCTCTTTCTCCAAGTTGTTGCCTTGGGAATATGTCAGTTTTGCATATGAATCAGATGACGTTGAATAGAATACTCTGTGGGTCTGTATAGAATATTCTGTGGTCCCAAAGTGGTTACCTGATAGAATAATAATAAGAAATACTTGCAGAGTATTTAAAAGTATTAAAGTATGGAGAATCAAGCATGGAATTAAATAATAAATGAATTGTTATGTTTTGCTCCTTGCTCCCTTTTTCAGGCTGTATACACTCTTCTATACTTCCTCTATTATGTCATTAAACAGATACCCATGTTTTCCCAAAAATAAGACCTGGTCTTACTTTCTTTTGGGCTCAAAAATAAGAACTAGGTCTTATTTTCAGGGATGACTTATTCTTTCACCTACAGGAGGAGGCAAGCGTGGGGACCGATGGGAGTAGGAGTGCTGCTACTGCCAGTCCCACCTTCTGTCCCAACATCTACTTGCCTGCGGCTGCAACAAACCAGAGCAAACTCTTGGCACACCCTAGCCTCTGCCCCACCCCCCGCCTGCTGGCTCTGCTGCTGCTGGGACACTGGAGCTCAGGTCTTGCTCAGACTGCTGCTATGATTAGACAGAAGGCCGTGCGGTGCATTGGGACTGCTTCCCCCCACACCTCTGCCCGGCTGCTGGGTCTGCTGCACCTGCTGCTGCTGGCCTCGCAGGGCTCTTCTCCTCGTAGCTGCATCAGGAAAATGGGGAGAGGGGGGATTTTCCTGCCAATCCTCCTTTCCTTGGGGATGATTTATGACGAAGCATATGCATGTGTTCAGGGCTGGTGTAGCTGATGAGCGGAGTTGGAGGGGAAATCTGGTTTATGTGAGTAGGGTAGAGCAGGGAAGCAGAATTGTGAGCATTCATTGGATCTTGTTAGTCACCTTGTTCATCACAGTTTGATTTTGCTTGACATGCGGGAGAGGGAGAAAGATCGGAAGGATGAGAGGAAAACTCTTTCAGAAAGGTATCTGCAAGTGTGTGTGGGGGGGGTATCTGCAGCCAGGCAGAGGTGAGGGGAGCAGGCAATCCCAATGTGCCACATGGCTTTCTACCTCATAGCAGCAGCCTGCACAATACCTGAGCTGCTCCAGAGCCACAAGGTGAGCTGCAGAAGAGAAGGGTCCTCATCTGCAAGGTTGCCTGGGCAGGGCCAGGGTTTGCAAGAGTGTGCTGAAACACTTCCAGGCACCCGGAGAGACAGAATGAGAGGCAGCTCCCAGCCCTTGTTGGCTCAGCTGATTTGTGGGGGCCTCGATTAAGGGGCCAAACCTCTGTGAGGTGACTGGAAAAGGGAAGGAGTCACCATCCTCCAGGATCACTGCCCATGTTTGTGAGGGGTCACGCAGTTGAGCTGCCTCCTGTGTTGGCCATGCCTAACCCCTTCACTAGGGCTTATCTTTGGGATAGGGCTTATTAGGCCCACCCCCCAAAAATCAGGCTAGGACTTATTTTGGGGGGGTGTCATATTTTCGGGGAAACACAGTACAATAGCATTACCTGCAGTGAAATACATTAATTTTTTAAAAACAGAAATTTAAATTAAATTTCTAGTTCTAACCTTAAAAAAAAAACCCTGTATATATTCACTATTTGTTTCACTTTTTCTCACACCTTATGTACCCAGTTAATTCTTACTACAGATGAGTTTCCTTTGTGGATTTCAAGTGTAGATTAATGGCAATGTCAGTATTTCATTTTATCATTTTATTAGTATTTCATTTCGTTTTATTATAATAATTATAATATATAAAACATGTAATATTCCAGAAATATGTGTTTCATAATTCAGCCCATTGATGGATTTCTTTGTTTTCTTTATTAAATTCAAGAATAAACATAAAGTAGAAGCCTTAGTTCCCATATTATTAAATACAACTGGCCTAGAAATCTGAATTTGCAAGATAATAATACACACAAGGTGTGATGTGGTAAACAAGGCTTTACATAAAAATATGATTATGAATAAAATACATCAAAGAAATATGACTAAACCTCTTTATTACATTTCTTCCTCTTTAAAACAAATCAAATTAAGATTAAAAGCATATGTTGCCTTGCCTCCTCTCCCAGTCATATATAGATGTATAATTCTAATTTGTATAATAATTACGTTGGGTATATTCCATACACAAAGTATAGTCTGCTTGCTTGCTTTTTTATTTATTTATTTACTTAAATATTTATATTCCACCTTTATTATTATTACAAATAACTCAAAGCAGTAGACTTATTCTTTCCTCCTTCTATTTTCCCCAAAACAATAACACTGTGAGGCAGGTCGGGCTGAGATAAAGTGACTGGTCCAAGGTCAGGGAGCTGACTTTTATGGCTAAGGCAGGACTAGAACTCCCAGTTTCATATTTTCTAACCTGGTGCCTTAACCAATATTAATCAAGGTAAAAAAGGATTCAGGTAGTCCTCAACTTACGACCACAATTGAGCCCAACAATTTCTATTGTTAAGTGAGACATTTGTTAAGTGAGTTTTGCTCCATTTCCGATGTTTCTTGCCACAGTGAATCACCGCAGTTAATAAGTTAGTAACCTGGTTGTTAAGTGAATCTGGCTTCCCCATTGACTTTGCTAGTCACAAAGTTGCAAAAGGTGATCACATGGCCATGGGACACAGCAATGGTCATAAGTATGAACCAGTTGCCCAGCATCTGAATTTTGATCACATGACCGTGAGGATGCTGCAATGGGTGTAACTCTGAAAAATAGTCATAAGTCACTTTTTTCAGTGCAGTTGTAACTTGGAACGATCACTAAGTGAACTGTTATAAGTCAAGGACTACCTGTGTTCACATTTGCAGGAAAGTTTTGTTGTTTTAGGTCCAATCTTCATTGAATGCGTAATTTTATATTAAGAATGTTAATTTAGTATTTTATATTATACCAGTGCAATCCCTAACATTTCCTATATAATATGTTTTGTTATCAAGGATCCATGTAAGGATGGCAGCTTTTCTCCATTTGCTACTATATTATTTCTGGATAGAGTGGTTATAATATTGAAAGAAGACTGATGACTTATGATGACTACTATGACAGGTTACTTACTCATATAACAGCACCATTCTGAAAAAAGAAACACTCAAGATTTTTGAGCATTTGGCTACCTTACTTTTTACAAAATGAATCGTTATACAACTCTGAAGCAACTTGGGGATGGAACCTATGGCAGTGTTCTGATGGGGAAGAGCAATGAATCAGGGGAGCTGGTGGCCATTAAAAGGTTTGTGTCATGATATCCTCATATTCATTGAATACTTAATGGCACTGTCCTATACATATCAGCTTCTGAGATCAAATTATAGGGTTGTGCTATCTTATTCCCACTTTGCTGGCTGTGACTTTCTTTGCTGTATTATACTCTCTTACATATGCTGCTTAGGTAGACTAGTCTTGTTACTTTATGGCAGCATTTCTTCATAAGGTCAGCAAGAGGTGAACTTAATTTGAAGGACACTTTACCTTCAACCTTTTATCTTAAAGCACGGGTGTCAAACTGGATTTTTTTGAGGGATGGATCAGCATTGTAGTTCTCCGCGGGCCGGCAAGGGATGGGGAGCAGGGGGAAGATGGGATGGATGCCTCCTGTACCACCCTACTGGCCAGAAAGGGATGCTGGGGGCCGTGTGCGATCCCCCACATCCCGTTTTTGGCCTGGATGGCCTCCAGCACTCCGGCGGCCAAAAATGGGGCACGTGGAGTCCCCACGAGGCCCCTGTGCAGCCTGTTTTTGGCCTCCAGCAGCAGTCTCCTGGCCAAAAATGGGCTGCACTGAGTAACCTCTCAAAAACAATAGGGTGTTTCTCCTGCTGGATTTCCCTTAAAGTAAGAGCCTGTGTAATACCGTAATATTTTAAAAATTTTGGGGAGTATTACTCTCTTTTTTAAAGATTTCTTTTAATTTTTATTTCAGAATGAAAAGAAAATTCTATTCTTGGGATGAATGTATGAATCTGAGGGAAGTTAAGGTAATTAGGGTAGTATGATAATTTTAATATATTTAGACCTAATAAATTATGTTCAGTGCAAGTACTCCAGATTTGCTATTCTATCTACCATTCTTTTCTAATATCTAGAAAGAAAAAATGAATTGTTGGAATCTTGGCTAATTGGTATTGATAAAAATCATTTATAAGTTGAAGACTTCTTAAAACTACCCTTGAAGAAAGTTATTTGCTGAATAAATGCTAATAATTTGTGTTTTTGTTCTGTTTGGTTTCCTTTATACAAATGGAGAATAGTTTATAAAATTGGACTATGCTAAAACGGAAGTTCCTCTCCCCTTTTCAGCCTTCTCTGGTATAGGTTTTTGTGAGCAATATTTTCATCTGGATTGTATAGACTAGATAAACAAAGAAGAGAAATTTCACTACCAGTAACATATAGTTTTTATGGCAATATAATTTGTAAATTTTAAACATCCTAAGTCATAATGGAAATAAAATCTGTATGCCTTTTATAATTAGTAAATACTTCTATTCAAGTTTGAAAACTATTTGTTGTCTTATATTGTAGTCTCTGAAAAAACTTAATCATGCCAATGTAATAAAGCTGAAAGAAGTTATTCGAGAAAATGACCATCTGTATTTTGTGTTTGAATATATGAAGGAAAATCTGTATCAGCTAATGAGAGACAGGTATGTTTAGAACCAATTTGCTCTTTTCACATTTAATAATTTAATAATTCTCTGTGCATCACAAAACATACACGATAGTTTAATGAAGTATAATTTTTGATGTTTTTTTTAAATCCCACTTGAATTTTTTTATTAATAAGGTAGTGAACATAAGTAATATTCCTTCCTCTCCTATTTGCCTCACAACAACAACCCTATGAGTGAGTTGTCCTAAGAAATAGTGATTGGCCCAAAGTTATCCGACCTGCGTTTCATTCTTAAGGCAGGACTACTTACCTGGTTTCTAGACCAGCACCTTAACTACTACATCAAACTGACTCTCCATGTTAGATATAGTGGTTGCTAAACCATAATTAATTCATATTATACAGTAAGCCAAAAGTGGGAAACCCCCTCCCTCGAACCAATACTATTCTCAGATTATATTATTGTAATATAATGTATAATATGTGTGGTATTTGATAGCAAAATATTGCATTTTGAATGGTATTTTTTTTCTTTAAAAAGGCCAATTTTTTTACCCTTAAGCGTCTTTATTATTTCTCCCCAAATAAGCCAAACACTTGATTGCTACTTTATCATAAGCTATAACAACAATATGATCCAAAGATTGAAACATTTTTCCAATGTGCTGAAGTGTTACGAAGGATTTTGAAAGAGGAAATAATGCACTTCTCTCCTTTTTCCAACTAAGAACTTTTCCTGGTTCCTAGCATTTTTTATTAATAGAAGGAGACCTGTTTTTATTGAAAATATGCTTTAAGGTCACTTACCTGTTACAATGATTTTATTTTTTAAAAGTGGTTAAGGCATTGGATAAATGAATAAATGAAAAGGTTTGATATTTGTTTTTATCTGAAAAGAATACTGTTTTTCTTCATCTTGTTCATTTGTTGCATTACAGAAATAAACTGTTTCCGGAGTCTGTCATCAGGAACATTATGTATCAAATATTACAAGGGTTAGCTTTTATCCATAAACATGGTGAGTATAGTATATTGCTGCTACTGTGTAGTATTGGAGTGAATAGGCTAACATACACTTTATCAAACAGGAGACGTAATAGATGTGTTAGATATATGGTACCAATATTCCAGTGATAAAAGTTTAAAGTAATTGCTAAATAAATTACTTCAGAGAAAAATCAGATTATTTTGAGAATCAAATGTTCTGGAACCTGACTCCCAGTAACTATATTAATTGATTGATGGTTGTCTATGTTACAATATCATGGCTTAGGGTTCCATCCAGAACAGTGCTTTATTTAGGCACAAAAAATCACTTCAAATGGAAGTATGTGCTAGGTTTAATTGTTTGATTTCTTGTAGGGGACACTTTTTTATAATATTATCAGGTTTTTGATGACCAGCACTTATTCCAAAACCACACTAATCCTAATTCATTTTGTTCACATTTCTGATTATTGACATTTAATGGGCTGTCCTATTTCATAGTGTGTACTGTGTAGTATCCAAGAGATGGTATTAAGTTGAATAAAGTAGTTCTGTGCCTTTGTATATATCATAACGTTTGGCTGCCTAATTTTTATTAGAGGGTACAAATTTCCCTATCCACTTGTTGTTGTTAGAATGCAGGCAGTACATTTTACAGTGTTCTGCACCAGCAGAAATTGTAGAGCTAGGTGCAGTATTGTAGAAATCTATAGAAGACACTCCTTTAGTGGCAGAGTATATGGATTTGGAATAGTATACATTTATTTTGAGAAACACGAACTTTTGATTTGTTACATCCTAAAATGTTAGCTTCCTGACATTTTTTCCTCTCAGTTTTATTCTTTTTATTGTAATACTTTACAATCCTTTTGTCATCAGATCTATGCCTACTTCTACATTGGTCTTGCTGTAATCTATTTCGGAGAATCACATTCCTGATTTCTAATACCAGTTGTGATATTATTGCAAGACTTAATTGACTCTGTAAAGGGGAGAACAAATTTCAAAGATTATTGTTGCTGTGAATATTATGCTTTTAAAAGAAACAATTTTGGATGTATTTAAAGGGGTATGAAGAAGTTTACATTAAATGTAGGCTGAATGATCTTAGGCTAAATGTATTTTAATCATGAAAAAATCTGACCTAGTTATTTGTTTTGTTCACTAAACGTATACTATTCTTAATTTCATTCTATATCTCAAAAAACATTTCTTTTAAAGTTTTGATAACCAGATCAAATGCAGTTTGACCCAGTGATTTAAATGTAGTTTCATCCAGTTAGTAACAGATCTCTGAAATAGCTTAGCTCCCAGTTATATTGGGAGCTGATCGATACATTTTTGAAGTTTGTATTTAGTGCGGTTTGAAACCAAAATTTAAAAGCAAATTTTTATGGCAATCCATGTAGTACAAAATAAAAATTCCTATTATTAGTAGAATTTGAAATCCACTCCATCAATATCTATTTATTCTACATTCATGTTTATAGGATTTTTTCATCGAGATATGAAACCTGAAAACCTTCTTTGTATGGGTCCAGAACTTGTTAAAATTGCTGATTTTGGCTTGGCTAGAGAACTAAGATCTCAGCCTCCATATACGGATTATGTTTCTACCAGATGGTAAGTGTGAGTTTTAATGGGGATTTCACTTATATTATAAGCCTCTTGATCAGTTATCAATTATTTCTCTTCACCCTTTTCAGGTATCGCGCACCCGAAGTTTTATTGAGATCTTCTATTTATAGTTCCCCTATTGACATTTGGGCTGTTGGTAGCATAATGGCTGAACTATATACACTCAGACCACTTTTTCCAGGAACAAGTGAAGTTGATGAAATTTTCAAAATTTGTCAGGTGTTAGGAACACCAAAGAAGGTAAAGCATTTTGAAAATGTATTATTACAATTGGTGGGAATAAAATTAAAATAACAGGTAGCTCTTGGTTAATGACCATTTATTCACCAACTGCTTGAAATAATGATGGTGTTTAATGAGCGGTGGCTAAGATTGATTATCAAAGTTCTGGCTATCCCAGCAGCCCTGGTCATGTGATCATGATCTGAGCACTTGATGGCCGGGCTTTTACTTCTAATAGTTGCAGTACTCCATTGTCTTATGTTTGCAAATTGTAATGTTCTCTGCTGGCTTCACACAAGTAAAGTCAATGGGGAAACCAGCAGGGAAAGTTGTTTAAGTTGCTCAGTTTAAGTCTTCCACCTCCATGCATACCCACCCCAAGCCCCATTTTGCTCATGCTCCCCCACCACTCGCATACCCTTACAGCAACCACCCCAATTCCCTGTGAGAGCACCTTTGAGCACCCTCACACTCAGGAGCAGCCACTCCAAGTCAGGTTCTGAAGCAATTTCCAGGGAGAAACAAAGTTGGTTACATTCTTTTCTCTAATTAAAACAATCAATTTTGTCATCTCTGCTAGCTCTGTTACTTGTCCATCATTCTTCCATTGTGGGGATTAACATTATCACTCTTTATAATTAACTTTCCAGTATATAACACAGGTAATCCTCACTGATTGTGTGTTCAGAGACTGATCAGTGTTAATGACACAAGTCATGGGAAATGTGTACCTTGAGACTTGCAAGATTGATGTAAGCCCTTTCAAGTAAACCAGAGAGGAAACACAGCTAGATGAATTAATTCTATTTTATTGTTAGGCTACATTAACAGAATTTTTTAAGTCTGAAGGTACAGATCTCCTGCCATCACTTTTCACCACCAGATCAATTAGGGTGGATCTTTCCTAAGTTACTTCCTCTAACTGTTAGGCCACTGGGGGCTTCCCCATGTTTTGCCTGGTAGTTTCCTAGGCAACATATCTTCCTACTTGTCCTTCAAGGTCATTCTCATATATCATTACATTTTGTGATCATGTCACTTAAACGATGGAGTTGCCAGTCGCAATCGGTACTTGAAGACTATCTGTGAACAAGTTTGGGTTTTGGGTTAAACAAATTAACCAAAAATAATAGTTGCAGGCATTCAACAATAAATAATAAAAATTACTTATTTTAGTTTTAAAGACTACTCTTGTTATTCTACTTTACAGAGTGATTGGCCAGAAGGTTACCAGCTTGCTGCTGCAATGAATTTTCGATTCCCTCAGTGTGTTTCAATAAATCTAAAGACTCTCATTCCAAATGCCAGCAGTGAGGCATTGTTTCTCATGAATGAAATGTTGAATTGGGATCCAAAGAAACGACCAACAGCAAGTCAGGTATGCAGACCTGTGGTATTAACAATATGGCAATTTTGCTTATACAATGAGTGCAAACTATTGCAAGCAAAAAAACAAAAAAACCACCACCTCACAAACTCACGAGTCATTTACAAGCACTTCGTCAAAATCAGAAATGGTTTTAACGCTTGCACAATGTATAGACTACTTTTGCAATTTTCTTTAACCAAGTATCTTAAAAGGAAGGAAAACCTATAATTTCATAAGATTAACTATAAAATGTATTGCAATGTATTTGAAGTTTTATTTAATATAACATGGAAGATGTACTCTGTTGAGAAGCAAGAGTTTCTATATCTACGACTGTGGTTGGAGTTCAATAAAGTCTGGAAGGCTACATGTTTTCTACCCTGCTTTAGAGAAATCAGGAAGTTATTAACAAGGAATCTGTCAAATGACTCTATGAATTGATACTTCTTAAAAGTTATGTGTATGTCTTTCCCTGCTGATCTTCAACAACAACTTCAGGAAGCAGGAATGATGAACTAGAAAAGAATTATATTTAACAAGGTATATGGAAGTAGAAAGGGAAGACCATAGGTAAAGTATTGGTTCACAGAAATTATAAAAATGTTTTTGGGAAATTACTAGTGGCTTAGGCTTCAGTGGTTTATGGTTAATGGGAGATTTGAACATCCAAGCTTATGTTCTCAGTCACTAAACTACAGTAGTCTTGTTTTCCATGAAATTAAACGTCTGTTGGATTCCAGTAACTCCACTTGGTTTCATTTTATATGACCTTCCATATATTTTTTTCTACCCTCTATTTGGCAAGACCTTTAGTTGCATGCTTTTAGCTGCTTTATACTTACTAGTGTTGTCTTTTTCCATAGGCATTGAAGTTTCCTTACTTTCAGGTGGGCCAGATTTTAGGACCACCTCCACAATGCATGAATCAGAAACAGCCATATTCCAAGTTAACAGAACGAAAACCATCTCTGCCCAAACTTGAACATATATCAAAATTAGAAGCTGTATCTCTGCCAGAACCTCAGTCTTCGCTAGATGTAACTGATAAGCTACAGTGTCTATCCAAGAATAACCAACATCCCCTCCAGTCAATCCAGCTGCCTCAGAATGCAGTGAGTCAGCAACCATCAGTACAGCAGCAGCCTCAGTCATTCCTCCCAGCCATCAGTAAAAACTCAATATCAGTAAGTTGCACTCAGAAACGACTTATGAACAAGTCTATAATTGCTCCAGAAGTGCTCGGTTCAAACCACTTTGAGAGGTAGTTTTACAATATATTCTTGTGAATTCAAAAGTATTTCATCACACGTTAATGTTGAAGTACATTTTGGGTTGCTATTTCTTATTATTTCTTTATCCCTGTCTTCATAAATCAGTTTTTCTGCATTCCCCATCCATTCCCCTCCATGAACTATTACAAATGTTTCCTTAGTTTTTCTCATTAAAAAAAAAAAAATCTTCTCCGTCTAGTTTCTGCATGCCACATGTTTTCCCTTGTTCTTTTTTCCTCTAACTACATTTCTTTATCTCTGTTACATACTTTTTTTTCCTATTGTTAATCCTCTTTGTAGCTCTGCTCTTTTTTTCTATACATTGCATTTCCAAAGGCAGTGGGTTAATTTTAATTAATCCTAGGTTAATTTGCCAGCAGCAATGCTCCTGGCATTTGTTTTCTTTCACAAGAATGTATGATTATAGCGAGTCATTTATTATAATTCTCTCTTATAGTATTTGAAAAGTATTGTATTTAATTTTTTTTTTACTGTGAGAAGACAGGCTCTGTACTCAAAGCTCTTTCAGACACCTCCCCCCCAAACACATATTGCAGTTTTTCCAGTTCAACATAGTAATGTAAACTTCTGAAATATATCAGAAATAATTTCTAATTTTTTTGTAATCAAAACAGAAACACATAGCCATAGGACCCTCAAATGGTACAATGGGTATGAAAAACAATCGACGCCGGTGGGGTCAAACTATGTTAAAGACAATGGATAGTTGGGATGATTTTGATGATACAGAATTTGGAATTTCTTATTTTAAGAAGCCTAGCATTGTGGTGTTAAATGAAAAGAAAACAAAAGAATCGCTTTTTAGGTAAGGTATTACATTTTTTTTGTTACTTGTGATTAATATATAGTCTCTCCTGGCCCTGATAAATGTTAAATATATGTTTCTTACGCTGTTTTATATGTAGCTTATATTTTCCCAACATGTAGGATTGATTGTGACTCCTTCTGGAATGTGAACATGATGCCAGCCTTTAAAGAGGGTGTGGTTAGGCTAAGAAACAGGCTTAATCCAGAATATGAAAATAGTTATAGATACTTGCTAGCATCTTCTTTTTTTGACAAAAGTACCTGGGCAAATAATTATCAACTGACTTGCAATCATTTACACTTTACCTAACTTGCTTTTTTTTTTGGACTAACAAATGGTAGGGCGTGTCAAAATTTTCATCTTTCAGTTTCCAAAGATTAGGGGTGCTCAAAAGTTGTGACATACCTTGGGGATTGAAAGGATATTTTTGTTACTTTAATATCATTTAGATGTGCTTGGTAAGTAACTACATAAATATCATACCTTTTTAACATTTTGTTTGTTTCATCAGTGTTTTATATATGAATTTATTTTTTCCAAAGAATACGGAATTTTCATTTCATTCAAAACAGAATAGCTGCCAGGCTAAGTACAAGTGGCTAATCCAATCTCTTTAAGCAATAATGGGTTTGTTTATTCCTAGGATTGATTTTAATGTGCATTTCTGAATAACTTGGGCCAGGGTACTTGAAAGGGCATCTCCTCCTTTATTTACCTATCCAGATCTTAAGGACTCCATGTTAAGACTTAAGGCAAGGTGGGTGGTTTCATGAGAAATGGCCTTTTTGTAGTAGCACTTTGTAGATTTTCTCCCTAGAGAGGCTTACCCAGGACCTACACTATGGTCATTTCCAGGTGAAGATCTTTTGTTTTATCCCTGGACAATATTTTTGGTAAATGCTTTAAGAACTTTGCTATTTTAGCACTTTTATTATGATTGTTTTATGAGGTGTTTATTGTTAATGCTTCTTGATTGTAGTCCTGATTCTATATTGCTTTCTATATTGTTTTACAGCTTTAAAATAGTGTTTTAATTTATCTGTACATTACTGAGAGGACTGTAAATATTGAACAGTCTAGAAACACAATAAGAAATGAATTCTGTATCAGTTGTAATGTCAATGGTTGCTTTAAATATTGCAGTATTTTATATTAAGAGAGATATATCTAGGCATGGCATAGATTTTTTGAGAGGGAAGCCAAACATCTTTGCCTTGTTTCATACAAAGCAAACAAAAATAAGAAAGGCATTTATTGTTACTACTTCAGGTACAAATAAAGTAAAATTCTTTATACTTGTATTTGAAGAAGTTTTACATTATTTATTATTATGCTTAATGCTTAAATTATATATAACTGTATCTGGAAAAGTACATTACACTGAAGTGATGGTTTTGTTTAGGCATATCCAAAGATAACTGGAAAGATTTGTAAGTTCAGTAATTCAGTAATTAATGCTTTGAGTTTCCAGGGGAAACCGTAAAAGATATGACATCTTGAAGTCTAAATATTTATAATGGTGGCTTTAAGAAAAATATTGTCAACTGTAGTTTAATTACAAGCATATCCAACAGCTTTTTCCCCAGGGCAGGGCAACTGTGAACCAACTCATGCATAATATATTTTCATGTAACCACATTGTGTGAACCAGTGTAATGACCTGTAATTTTTAGTACAAATAAACATTGTAAAAGGCATAACTGCATGGTTGTAGCTGGCAATCCCTGCTCAGCCCTGGAATAGGGAATTGGCACTGGATCAGCGACATGATTACCCTTTTTATTAAGACTGCAACTTAAACAAAAGCAGAAAAATCCAAGGACATATAAATATAGGTAGTCCTCAACTTATAACCAGTTGTTTGGCAACTGTTTAAAGTTGTGACAGGCTTAAAACAAGAGGAAATGCGCTGGAGGAACAGACCTCAAATCTGGCAAAATCACCTTTGTTCTCATGATCATTCTCCCTGGTGGGGTGGAGAAAGGGCCTGGACTCCCAGGTATATAGGGAAGCCCATATCCTCTTCTTCCACTAGGACTGAGAGGCCCAAGCCTTCTCCCCAGCACTCTGTTTAATGACTGCAACAGTGAGAGCCTGGATTATAGTTGTTGAATGAAGCAGTCATGTGGCATCTTGCTTACTGATTGCTTTGTTCAGCGACTGAGATTCCAGGCTCAATTGTGGATATAAGTGGAAGACTACCTATAGTGATATTAATATACATCACAATAATTTTCCGCAGGATTAGAAAGGATCTGCGTTAGTACTGTATGGCACAGTAAAAATGCTGTGTTTTTAAATCATGATGAGTTTATTCGGAAAAAGGTTTCCTTTCATATATTTTCCTATCCCATGTCATTTCTTGCTAAAGTGCTATTCAACTCTTCGCTGAATTAAAATACAAGCTCCTAAGAAAACTTTGTTTTTCTAGACTAAGAATTCATTGGTGATGTTTATTTTCAGCGTTCCTGAGTCTAAGTCTCCTACCTCTGGCAGATCAGGAGAAAACAAAGTTCTGAAGAGAAACGACTCTGGAATATCAACTACTTCAGCAAAACAGTACTATTTGAAACAATCAAGATACATTCCTGGTAAGAGGCAATTATTTAATGCATTATCAGATTCAGTAAACAAAATGTGTGTGTGTGGATGTGCATATGTGTTCGTCTATTTTATTTTTGCCGCCTTTTTCGACTTAAGTGTTTTTCATTCAGTAATCTCATTCCATGCAATATTCTGCTATAGTGAATATGAAAAAAAAGCCACTTTAAAATGTCTGGACACTGAAATAATATTAATGGTTAAAAATAACAAAGCCCAAGAAAATCAGGTGTCATGGAGCCCATCAGGAGAGTAGTTTTCCCCTAAGATAGGCTTTAATAGCTGCCCTTTTGTCTTCGCTGTTTGCATTTTCTCTTTCAGAGCTGGGTGAAGCAGGTTAAGGACAAGACCTAAGCCAGTAGTAACTGGCCTAGATTTTCGTAATTTCATCTGCAATCTAGGCTCTGTGAAGCTATCTTCTCCTGTATTTTTCAGATTAAAATCTGAGCAGTGTGACATGTTCTGGTATGTTTCTGTTTATGGGAGATCTGGGGGCTGAGGAAGCAGCTGGTCCCTGAACTGATAGTAGGTGCTATCAGTCCCTGAGCTGATAGTAGATGCTATCAATCCCTGAACTGATAGTAATTGAGATCTTGGGAGGTGGTTTGTTCTCCGTTTTCTTTTTAACTTTCATTGAAAAGTTTGAAGACTTTTCATAAGAATCAGCAGAGGTCCAAGCCTCCACACACCATGCATATGCATTGCATTCCAGTTAGAAGTGGAGCGCTGGGTGCTCTCTGATCTTGGTGGTTTGCTTGCAGATGTTTGTTGGTGGGGTTTGCTCCCTGTTTATATACAGTAGCTTGTCTTGCCAGTGTTGGTGGGATGTGGTTTTCTTCTTGGGAGTTCCTTGATTAGGGAATTGCTTGGTTGTTTGTCTGATGTTAATCCTTGTTTATCTGAGTGTAGGCTGCTGGAGAGGATATGTTTTGATCTTTTTGTTTCCTTCTCAGCTTTTTTTATTGTCTCTTTTAAATATGGTTTATCTCTATGTGTCTATTGGTGGCCCATGTGTCTGACTGCCAGGTTTCCCTAGCTTGAATTTAGCTTGATCTAAGACGGTCACAGTTTCCCAGTTGAAACTATGAGTCTTCATTGTGTTTTCTGACGACTAATTGGAGTTCATGGATGCACACTACTAGTCTTCTGCCTGCCTGTCTTGCATAGTGGCTGTTACAGTCATTAAACTGTATATTAAAGATCAAGGATCCCCAACTCCCGGTCCGTGGCATGCCAGAAACTGGGCCATGCAAACAAGTGAAGTCTCATCTGCTACATGCAGGCAGTACACAAACCGTGGCCTGATCTTGGCTGAGTATGCCTTGTGAGCACTGGGAAGAAGAAGAAAATAGCAGAGGGGTAGAAGGGAGAAGTGACCTTGGTGGAATATGGGCTGACCAAAAGGGTAGAGATATCTGGGTGTGGAGATTTGAAGCGGAGGTGAGCATGGCAGGGTGGTGGAACCTCATCTGCTGAAGGGAACTCACCACGCCTGGCTGGGGAGAAGGCAGTGAGATGAAGCTGCCAATTCACACAGTATAAGAGAAGCATAAGGACCTCATCTAACAATGATATAGTCCTTGCCTAATGACCACAACTGAAACTACCAGAATTGCTGTTGCTAAACAGTGTGGTCATATGTTTTGCCTAATGACCGCTTCACTTAGTGACAGAAATTCTACCCTCAATTAGGAGCATTAAGCAAGTGTAACTTAAATTATTTATGACTTTCTTTAAGGATTACTTTTTTTCAAATCTGACTCTAAAATTAGTTTCAATAGGAAGTATAAAAAAATACCTCTGTATTCATGAAGCGGCCATCTAGCAAAGAATATACTGTGACTTCCTGAGCAATTGATAGATATTAACCTTTAACATGATAATTTCTTAAAGGTGTAAACCCTAAGAATGTTTCCTCAGGAGCAGTCACTAAAGAAAGAATCCATGGTACTTGCAACAATCCTTTGTTTTCAAAATCAATAGCACCAATTGGAGGTCTGTCTTTCAATCAAGTCAATGCAGGTAATTAATGTAATACAGTATTACACATCCTATATAGTTTTAATGTATCTTATAAAAATTATTATTTCCACAATTATTTTCAAGCATAATGCTGTTCCCCAGTTTAATATGCATAGTTTTGAATAGCGGTTTGGATTCACATAGAGATGATCACAGCATATATGCAACCAAAGGTTGTTTCTATATTTGATAACATTTCAGCTATTCAGTAGTAAAAAATAGATATTGAAGTTCACAAGAGATTATTTCTCTCACTTGATGGTGTATAAAAATAAGAGTGTGTATGTGCTTATGTGTTTAGATAATCAGGATGGGTAACTTTCTTGCTAGATGGCATAAATAGATTAACTGGATTTAAGCCGTAGTTGTGACACTGTTATCCCCCCAACATTACGTGCAATGTTGAACATAGCCTGGAAGGGCTTTTCTTTTGTAACCAATGAAAATTGCTGATATACCATGTTCATGTAACAAATTCACTTCCATCATTCTTTCATTGGTTTGAAACCAGGTCAGAGAAGAATGTAGAAATTTCCAAATTAAAACACACTACATGCATGCCGGTAGTCCTTGTTTAGTGACTGACGGCAATTGGTTTGGGTGACATGCTCACTAAGTGACAGTCTTTAAGCAAGCCACGTGACAGAAAGACGGAGATACTGTGAAGTTCACTGGTTGCTGCTGTTGCATTCAGCAATTCATGTGGTATCATTTCTTGTGCCTGGCCCATGTTTGTCCCCCTGGCAAGATAGAGAGATTGCTTAAACAGACCATCTCTTCCTGAACTGTTCTTCTCCCCAGCATAGTACTTACCTAAAAGGTGCTAAGGGAAAGTTAAGAAGCTCAGCTTTGTGACCTTAATTAGTTGATTAGACCCCTCTAGCTGCTGCCTAAAATTGACCAGAGACTATCAATATCTCATTAAAACAAATCTCCTACATATCATCACTCCCACAGAACAACAACAGGTGTAAAGAGCTCAAACAACATTCCCATCTAAGTTTCCTTCCATTCTTTTCTGTCTTCTCGATATGCCATCTCAATTCCTCAATTTACCTGTTCTTTCTTTCTTTCCCTTCATTTCCCAAAGACCGAGAATGCTTCAAAATGAAGTATTGGATAGTACCACCTAATATTTTTCTTGTTTTATGAATGCACATGGGGACTAAGGTGAGGCCATCCATTTCTGGATGACTTAAAATGAAAGGCTGAGGCTGGAAGAATTCTGCATTCAAAAATTGTACAGTACAAAAACTGAATTTATAGACTTTGCATAACATTAAAATCTGGTTTTATCAATAATTTGGGAGTCAGACAGAATTCATCACTCTTGGGGTAAATTATATATTCTGATAGGACTATGTATTTATACAGTTGCCAACCTCAGTTCATGATCTGACTTAGGAAAGGTGCTTCAGGGCAGCAATTAATGTGAACAGAGCACCTGCCCCTTAATCATTTAAGCAAGTCATTTCCAGGATCAGACAACTGCATCAGAAGCTTCTCTGCAGCCATTGCATGATCCTAGACTTTGATAATGCTTCTTTAATGAGACATGGATGGGTTCTGTGTTCACATTCCTGCAAAATCCTGAAGCACTCTTTTTGAATCATAAATCTATTTCATATAATAGTCTTTTTGTGGATTATTAAAAGTAATACTTTCTCACAATAGGTATTTTCATTTCTACTAATCTAAAATGCATGTATCTTATTTGGAATTATAATAAACATGGGTCTAGGGTTGCTGTTCTTAAAATTGATCTTGTTTGTAGGTAGGAAACTAATTTGCAAAGCTTGTTTAAACTTTATTTTCAGATTTGTTTCTTTTTATTATTTCTTCTTATTATTTCTTCCATTCATTTCATCCAGTTTTTCTATTTTTCTAAAGCATTTATTTTCATCCTTTTCTTTCATCTGTTTTATTGCCTTCTCTGAAGAAGAAAACTTAATTAAACCAATTGAAAAACTCTCATGCAAAGAAAGAGTGAATGAAAAATTAGAGGATCCCAAAGGTAATGAATGGCTATTACATATAACATGATTTATTTTCTTTCAGATTTGTTCTGTTTTTAACTAAGCATAATTACAATTAACTTCTTATACGTTATAAAATCTATAATTTAACATTCCTTCAGTTTAGCGTTTTTATGTATATAGAAAATCTTCCTTGTGAAAAAAGGTTTCTTTTACATAAGCATTATGATATTTTACTCATACTGTTTTGCATCAAGAACAATATATCAGGTAGAGCTATTGTTGTAATTTGATAAAAACTCAGAGGTCCCATTTCCTGCATATCTGCAATATGTTTTAATTATGGAGGATTTTAGTTTTTGGAATGGAATATCATTTCTGCTTCCACTTGGGCTGCTTCATTCCGGTAACATTTGTGACTTTGAAAGATGAATTGCATTGAACTTGTGAATGGGGCAGTAGATCATATTGTTATGAGTGATGTACAGGACATTTGGATTTAATTGTAAAGAAAGACTTGTAAGCTTTTAATGAAGACATTTGTTTCTTGCTGGTTTGCTTTCATGTGCTATACAGAAAAGAAGATAGATAGTCCTTGATTTACAATAGTTCATTTAATGACCATTCAAAGTTACTACAGCACTGAAAAATGTGACATGACTGTTTTTCACAGTTTTGACCTTGGCAGCATCCCCAAGATCATGTGATCAAAATTCAGATGATTGGCAACTGGTTCATATTTATGACCATTGCTATGACCCATGATCATGTGATCACCTTTTGCAATCTTCTGACAAGCAAAGTCAATGGGGAAGTAAAATTCACATAATAACTGGATCACTAACTTATCAACTGCTGTTATTCACTTAACTGTACCAAGAAAGATAGTAAAAGGGGTAAAACTCACTTCAACTTCTCACTTAACAACAATTTGGGCTCCATTGTAGTCATAAGTCAAGGACTACCAGTATTTGAAATATTCTTTGATCAAAGGGATGTAGTTGATAGACTTAATTGGTTGGCAAGTCATAAGACGCTTTCTAGTTACTTGTTTTGTTGTGTGCTACCCAAAAACTATGGATATATGATTTCACACCATTTGATACAGTAATCATTTATTTCTTTACTAGCTAATAACCTGGCGTTGCCCGGGTATTTATTTATCCCAATCCTGTATTAGACAGGAAAAGGAATGAGTTATATCTATAGTAGTCAGGCCTCATGCTGTTGTACTGTCTCTGAAGCTCTAGATGTAGTAGCTTATCCTCTCTTATCTTTTAGTCGGCCCTCATGCTGTTGTACTATCTCTGAAGTTCTAGATGTAGTAGCTCTCTCGCACAGCATCGCAAATCTTCTATTCCTCTCAGGAGTTTCTTGTCTGTGCTGGTGTTTCATTTTTGTTGCCTTTGATTGCACTTGGCCAATCGCCTGACATTTCCTTGGAGGCATTGTTACAGCAGTGAAGTATATTATTATGGAATACAATAAAGTAAATGTAAGAAAAAGACACTTGGGCCTGGCCCTGTTACCTCAACCATTGTAGTGAGAATTAGAGACCTAATTGCCTTGGCAAACAGCCTTGGAAACATTCTATAGGAAACAGCCTTTGAGGTGATCATCTGCATCTTCCCCAACAACTTTCCCTCTTTGCTTGAAGCTGAGGGCCTAGGGTGTTTGTTTGTTTTTTTTAAAAAAAGAACCAATCCCCCTTACAAGAGGGAGCCCCCTTGTGGAGTACTGTGAAGCCGTTACCATGGTAGCTGCACTGTGCGGTTCGGTAGAAGCCATTTTAAGGCGCAACAGGCTGTATCTTAACAGTACTTGAATCCAAAATGCACACTATCAGTGTCAAAAGTACTGTGATTTGACACTATAGATTTAATTCATTCCTTTTCATTTCAGTGGCTCAGGTGTTCCAGAGTTATGTTGGAATACACATACACACAGACACACCCTGAGGGGTGTTAGGGGTGTCTTACCCCCACAGTGTTTGTTTCCAGAGGGTAAGTCATCTGTATACCAAGTTTGGTTGAAATTGCTCGACGCTTTCCAGAGTTATGCTGGAAAAGAAGAGGTGGAGGCGAAGGCGGAGGCGGAGGAGGAGGAGGAGGAAGAAAAGAAGAAGAAGAAGAAGAAGAAGAAGAAGAAGAAGAAGACGACTGATATTTTTTAGTTTATGGTGGAAGTAGCCATTTTCCTATCAACTTCCTTGTCTAAATTGAAAAAATAGAAGAGAAAACCCACAAAGACGGAGGAGATTAGTATGCTTATGCAAATTTCCCTATACCATTTAATAAATGCAAAATAATATACTCCCTATTCTGTTTGCCAAAAACTTTGCTATTGAAATGAAGGTATCACACATAACGTTTGTGTATTTTTATGTATTGTGTCCATAAGAGTACTTGCTATCATGCTGTTATTTATAAAGAACCTGTACCAGCAAATACTGTGTGTGGTCACTGTTATATTAGCTGTTCCATTTCATCCTCTAAGTCCTTATTTGATTTTCTTGGGAAAGGCAGCACTTTAAACATTTATTGACATCCTTGCAAAGAGTAAGCAGTTCTCCTGCCTGGACTCCATATCAGTATTTAAGGAGTCTCCTTGGATGACAGGCATAGTCATTAAATAATTAAATTTGAATTGAAGTATATAAATCATACATAGATTTTAACTTCTTTAGCTCCCCTCCCCCAATCTACCTGGATTTACTGTGCTTCTGTTTGGAATTCAGAAGCAGAAGCAAGCTTTGTTTTTCAGTTGAAAGGTCTTCTACGTTCCTTATAGAAATTAGTTGTTTTCCTTGAATCTCCACAATTTGCCTTTTACCGTAAGAATTCAGGAGAAGTCATTAGGATCGGAGATGAATGTTATGTGGGGCCCAATTAATTTGACACTACTCTTTTTAAAAAAATTCCTTCAAAGAACTAGATTAAGAGGGCAGGTTCCATTCCAGTAAATTGTTTGCTTCCTTGCCTTGTTCGCTGAGATCTGAGGGAGATGCTAGCCAACTATTTATTCCTATTTCCCCAAAAAACATTTGAAAGAAGTGACATAAATATATGAGAATGTACTGTGTTTGGTACAGGGAAAAAGTATTCTGCCTTGGTGATAATGATATAGACAACAATAATTCAGGAAGGTTTGGTTTTGAAATTAGTCTAGGCATTGGAAGAAAGAACATCAGGACCCAGGTTGTAAAATATTGTCACCTTGAGGCATACTTTCTCTGTAGGTTCATTTACCCTGTGAAGCATCTCCCCTCCTCCCTTGAATGGCCCTGACACTGTTGGGCTATTGCATAACTGTAAAAACTTAGCTCTTGCAGCCGGCCATTGGGTAGTACATAGTAATTTATTCCCCGGTATTCTATTCTAATTTATATAGAATATAGTATATATTGCTTTTATGTTTTCTTAACCTTAGTAGTGTTGCCTTCTTACTGCCTAGAATTACTTCATGATTGAAGCAGCATATAAATAAATACATAACTATTTAGAAATATGTAGTGAATAAGTGCTTTATTAAATGCATACATTTACAGATGTGCTGTTCTATAATTATCTGGTTACCCTTTACACTTGTGGAAAGTTTGAATGAAACATTAAGGCCAGTATCTCTAAAGTAAGGTTGCTGAAACTGACTCCTGCCAAATATATTTCTTCTGTTTCTGTTTCTTTTTTGTAAACTGTAATAACCAAAGTGCCACAATTTTTTTAACCTGTCTAGGATTCATTTAATATATTGATGAATGAAAAGGATGTATAATATCTTTTTCAGATTTCACATCAGATTAAAGGACTATTAAGCCTATTTCTGTCAACAGCTATACTTAATAGTGAACAGTCACACCAGTTGTGTGAGGGAAATGTTTCTTTTGTTTGTCCTGGATTTACTGCTATAAATTACATTGGGATGCCCCAGATTCTAGTATACAATAGAAATCCCACCTTTGATCTGTCCATTTTTATCCAGTGTTAGTTTGTAAATACTATCACATCAAATTCTTTTGGCCTTTGGGTTTCCTTCAATGGCAAGCATACCAATCTCCTTATCATTTTATCTACTGTTTTATGCTTACTGTTCAGCTATGTGGTAATTTTTTTGCAGTGGGATGACCAAAGAAGTTTCCAATTTTCCAAATTGGATACTTCTTTGTCTGTATCATATATTGTTCTTCAGGGGTGAGATTCAACCAGTGTTACTACCGGTTCGGTGACTACGTTTTTTACACACTGTGCACGCGTGTAAAAAAAACTTAAGCTGTGCCGCCCGGACAGCTGAAAAATGCAGCACGCAGGTGCAGTGTTTGAAAAGCCTCTTTTTTCCTGCTTTTTCAACCTCATCTGTGCCGCGCAAAGCAGCTGAGGTTGAA
>AZIM01001903.1:62966-82683 GCA_000516915.1 Ophiophagus hannah | reverse complement strand
AGAGAGAGAGAGAGAGAGAGAGAGAGAGAGAGAATAACCAGAAGTTGGAAGTAATTAAATAATGCCTTTCGAAAATAATTTATTTTCCTTCTTATTCTTCTTTATGGGCAGTGATGCAATAGCCTAGTATACCAAGTAATTTACACAGTAGTTTCTTCAAAACAAATTTGACATAATATATAAACATACTTGTACAAATAAAAATGGTTCAACATATCCTTCAGGGAGACTATTATGAAAATTTCTAATTCCATGAGGGATAGAACTATTTAGTTAGGGTTTTGGGATATGTCCTTTTGAGTTGGCATTGACTCCTGACAATTTACTGTTGGTTTTTTGGCAAGATGTTGGAAACAGTTTGCCATTGCCCACTTCCTAGGGTCAAGAAAGAATCACTAGCCCAAGGTCATTCAAGTAGTTTTGTGCCCAAGACAGGACTAGAACTCAGTCTCCTGGTTTCTAGTCTAATGCTTTAACCACCACACTAAACAGGCTTTCTTTATTAGTTGACTTATTCCTAATCAATTTACTCTTCAAAATAAATATATGCTAGACTGGGAAATTGCTATGTGTTTGGGTATTTTAGAAAATCATGTTTTTTTACTTACAGCATTAAAATCTTGGTTCTTAAACCTGTTTACCTAGTCTTGAGTACTCCCCTTCAAATCTTACATATTTGTTGCTTCCTCTATATACATATTTTTATTCAAACATAACTTCCAGAAACTTTTCCTTCTAAAATTCCCCTTAATTACACATGCCTGTGCACCTGGCCTGTTTATTTCCTTTGTTTTCTTTTTAAATCCTCAATTTTTATAAAGAAAGCTAATAATACATTAAAATCAAAGGAAAAATGTTTTTAATAATATGAGTGCCTGGAACATTTAAGTTCAAGCTTCTGTTTGTGTATCTGTGGGTATGCAGATGGATGGATGGATGGACAGACTTAAAGGTAAATATAAAGTATTGTGCATAGATTGTGTGGGCATGGATATAAATAAATAAAATCAGCATAAAGCTACATTGAAAAGCCTCAAGAGAATAAAAGTGTATTTGCCTGATGCTGAAAGGACAATTATCATGCGCCTTCTGGAGTAATTTCCGTAAGATTTAGGTTTTGGTAAGGTTTCTTTATTTGCTTATCCTAGAAAGAAGTCTCATATATCATAATGGAACATAATTCCAAGTGAGCTTATATAGGTATTATCATTTTGGAAAACTTAATGTGAATAGAGCAGAAGCCTCCAAACTTGGCAACTTTAAGACCTGTGGACTTCAATTTCCAGAATTCTCCAGCCAGCCTGGAATAGAGGCATGGTTACTCAGTAGTTTTACTTTCCTAAGTAATTATTCAGGCTTCCATGAGAGATGAGAGAGACGAAAATGACTCAGGGAAAGTCAATATATATTTAAACTGAATGGAAGAATGAATGACATTTTTTCAACCTGATACACAGAATGACACTTTGACTTATATTGTAAATGTACTTTTGCAACCAGGAAAAACCTGGTCAGATGCTACCAATTTCAGTATATAGAACTGTGTCTTCTGCATTTGTGAAATGTGGGCGGGAAAATATTTTATTGAAACTCGGTTGTATTTACCCACACCCCTTCAGTCTTACTGTGTACAATCTGCCTTTTGTCATTTGTTGCTTTGGAATATGTCACTTCTGAGCTAACTGAATCCAGTAAATGGAGAATAAGCCAGATGTAATTAATTTACCCTGAATAAATATTGCAAAGGGCTTCCTACTGCACTGCAGCTCAGAGGCTTCTTGTAGCTCCAGAGCTCTGGTGCGCCAGGAAACCCTTTTGTGCAGTACTGCTGGGCCAGGGTGGCAGTGGGCTTCATGATGCAGAGGGCTTCAGACTGTGGCCCCAGAGCCACGGTGTGCCAATCCTTTGCGCCATTCTGCTGGGCTGAGCTGGGGTTTGACTTTGTGCCATGCTGTGGCTCGAAGGCTTCTTGTGGGCCAGGGCTGCAGTGGCCTAGAAGCTTGTGAGCTGCAGGGTGGCATCTACGAAGAATTTCATTTTGTTTTTTTCTTTGGGGAGAGTCTTATTTTTTTTCCCCATTAATATTTTTATTGCGTTATGAAGTAATATAAAATACAAAATACAGAGTAAATAGGAAAGCAGTGGGAAGGGAAAGGGGAAGGAGAGGTGAGGAAAGATAAGAAAAAAAAGAAAGAAAAAGAAGCATTGACTTCCATCTCTCTCTGTTGTAGTAAAATAAGGCATTAACATCAAATCACAACTTTTTGCTTTTTCATAATAATAAGAACAAGCCATTTCTATCAGTCTAATCTGTAAAACCCAAAGTCAGAGTTACATTCTTTTCCATTTCAAGCACAAAGTTCAGAAGCGGTCTCCGTGTGGAAACACAAGTACTTATATGTTCTTTTCTTTCATCAAAGTGGTCAATTTTGCCATTTCAACCAACTCCATCAACTTCTGCAGCCATTCCTCCATGTTAGGAATCGAAGTGTCCAGTGGTGCGTTTCAAAATACTTTGCCACTGGGTCGGTGGGCGTGGCTTGGTGGGCGCGCTTTGTGTGCATGCACACACTTTGCGTGCATGCACCAAATGCACGCTTTGCACACACGCAGAGGCTTTCTGACTCACCTCCTGCAATCCTGTACTCTCCCTGTCGCTTCAGCAGCTGACACGTGGCAATCTGCTGTGCTGACAAAGCAGCTGTGCTTCAAAAGCAGGGAATAAAAAGGTCAGTATGGGAACCCCCGTGGGTGGGTGGGCCCAACAGCAGCTGCTCAGAGAGAACCGGTTCGGTCTCTACTGATCTTCAGCGCTACCAGTACACCAGAACCGGGCTGAACTGGTAGAATAGCACCACTGGAAATGTCCTTCCTTTTTTTGTGCATACAGTAGTCTTGCTTCTTTGGAGAGACTTTTAAAAGGCTGAATTTTCCTTGCTTCCTCATCTTTTCTCCTTATTCCTCCCACCTCCACTTTGCCTGCCTCAATAACATGCCTTTTAAATGTTTTAATTCTGAGAATATCTGCAATATTTTATCACTAGTTGATTAATGGTGCTGCAATTAGTCTGTGAACTAGCTGAGCTCTCGGCTCACCAGAGAAGCAACTGGGAGTGTGGCCAGTCCGAAAGGCCACTGAGTAACTGGCCCAAGGAACAACACAGGGGCCAGTTGGTAGATAGAGTTACTTCAACCTGGATGGTGGCTGTGTGCCCCATGCAGAAAGCAGAGCTGAGAGAGGGGTGTCCTCTGGTGTGGTAGAGGTAGATCTTCCTCTTACTGGTGAGACATGGAGGGTGCTTGCTGGTAAATGTGTGGAGTAGCTGGTTGCATAAATGGCCACTATTTTCCTGAGTGAGAGTCTGGAAAAGAGGAGTAGTGAGTTGGGTGCCCTCCCATCAGTCAGTGAGAGAGTTTGTCAGGAGGGACACACTTGGGTGAAGGGGCAATTAGTGTTTAGGGCTCCCATTTGAGCTTAGAGCGAGGCTGAAGCACACATTCCAAGTTGACCGTGAGTATCTGGGTTGCATGTTTGGGATGGAGGACTTCTCAGGTAAGGGAACCAGCCAGCCAGGCCTAGGGGGTAATGCAATCTCTGGGAGATCGGGGGGTGGGGGGTGGGGGGCGGTACATCCAAATGGTGATGGACAGGGGTGTTTTGATGAGAGCCAGAGGGCAGGCAGTACATGGGGAAGACAAGACGCCCCCGGTGCTTAACATCGGGGACATGTTCCAGTCTTCAGTGTTCATGCTCAGGCCCTGATCACCTGACTGACAGGCCCCTGGGTTTTCGACTGATGCTGCTTAATTCCAAGTTGGTTGATAATAAGGTTCCTCATTAATGATCTCATAAATGAGGATCAGGCTGACTTGGCATGTATTAGCAAGACTTGGCTGGGCCTGGGTGGGTGGGGGTATTGCCCTCTCAGCAATATTGGCACCAGCCAAGTCCCCAGGATAGAGCAGGGCAGGGCAGAGGGGTAGGGATTCACCTGGGAATCTCCGGTAACCATCAGGGGCCCTGCTCGACAAGTTGCCAGTGGTGAGACCCTGTTCTTGAGGTTAGGGTCAAGGGAGCAGTTGGGAGCTTCCCTGTTGTGTAACGACCACCCTGTCTGAGTTGCTGGAGCCATCTCGGGGCTGACTATGAACTTTCCCAGATTTATGCTTCTCAGGGACTTCAACTTCTGTCCCTTGGTAGACTCCAAAGTGGGCCAGGAGATCATGGCCTCCATGATGGCTATGGGCCTCTCCCTGGTCATTCTTGGTCTGACTTGAGACAGTGGCCTAACTTTGGGCTTGGTGTTCTTGGTCAGATCACACCTCATGACTTTTATATTCTCTTGTGCTACCCCCCTCCTCTGCAGAGAGGCCAGACCCGTTCGATTGGTCCACCCTGGGCGACTGATGGACCCAACTGGGTTGCAAAGGGAGCTTGAAGAAAATACCTTCTCCTTACATGCTCCTGCAGTGGTCCTGGGAAAAAAAAAACTACTGTTATATAAGGAGACTGATTATTTAAATTAAGATGATTCTTAAAGCAGCATCCACATCTTTTTGCTTGGGTAGAAAAAGCTGTGCTAGTTTAATAATAAACTGTAGTTGTGTAGATCCAAAGCATTTCTCCTGGTTCATTGTTGAAGCATGCACAGCCATAAGCCATTATGATTATCTGTAACCTCATGCACAGCCATAAGCCATTATGATTATCTGTAACCTCACTGCTCTATATATCCTAAGGATCTGTAGTAAGCAATCTGTTACAAAGGCAATGTCTGGATAGTGTTTGATAAATACTATTTTATTAATTTAACCAACTGAATGTTGTTGTTTTTTAAAAAAGAATCACAGTCAATAATCTTCAATCAATGTTGGCAAACCCATGTCTTTATGGGAAAAAATAATTCAATTTTGCTTAAAAGTAAAACAACTAAGAAAGAATAATGGGGACACAGAAGATATTTTTAATAGAAATAGTGACACTGAAATTATATTATGATTAAAGGACTGCTGCAAAGATAGATATTTTATTAGTATACCGATTGCCATAAATATCTTTCATGGTAGAATTGTAACATTCAACCTAAGAGACAAGTTTTTTTTCTGTGTTGCTCCAAAAAAAGTTGACTTTCGAGTGTTTTTTTTTCTTTTTCACCCTAAAATTTTAGTATATATTGCCATTTCTTTCTTTGCATTTTCCATAGTAGATGGATGGAAATTTAAATTGTATGCAGAAAATTTGCCTAAAGAATAATGAAAATGACTTTCAGCTTATCTTCTTCTTTTTATGTACACTGAGAGCATATGCACCAAGGCAAATTTCTAGCAGATAGTATAAAAGACAATGTCAGTACTTTTGCTTTGAAGACAGTGATAGTTTCTTAAATCAAAAAATGTTGGTCCATTTTAAATTATTTCTGTACACCTAGAAGCTCTTATTTACACAATTCATAGGATTCTTAAGTAGCCAAGCAAAACTTTATCAAAGTAGAAACATACAATCGATCTAATATTAATGTATTTTTCCAGTGAATATTTTACTCTTTAAAATATACACTTTTATCCTGCCTTTTGGATCTTGTGTCTTGCCCTGGTTCAGAGGCTTTCAGTAGTACAGAAGGCCATTTCTCCAAGCTTGGCAGATAATGGAAGAAGCACAGTCTAAGAATTTGACCTATTCGGAAGCAAGTAGTAACAGGTAGAACCAAACTTAGGTTGTGCAGATAGCAAGCTGAGCTAGAAGATAAACTCCTGTCTCTGAATCTTCTAAAATGAACGTCTTAATCCTTCCATTTGAACCATCAGTTAGTAAGATAATTTTAACTTCATTATTCAGAATTTTTTATTTCCTGAGGGTTTTAGCAAACAGTAATTTATGTAATTGGAAGAAAAGGAGAAGCCTGTTCTGAAATGAGAAATGCATTTTAAAAAAAAAGAATAAAATTCAATGAAATACAAAGATGGTGCAGAATCCTTAGGTCCAGTAAAATGCGAAGATTTTTCATGTATTAAAAAAAATATCCATCTTGAACATCCCAAAAAAAGCCTCATGTCAAGGCAAAAAAGTTGTTCTAACAGGAGCAGTTTTTATCATTATCCTTCTTCCCCAATAAGTTTTTTTTAATTAAAAGTACCAACTTGGTTCAACTGGTATTTCACTCTCATTCAGGACTCTTTCCCGAAGTTTCAATTCCAGGCATTCTACAGTAGGTGGATATGTTTTGAGTTCAAATTTGTTAGCAAATAAGTTTTTGGATTTCAACAGCCATGGCAAGTCACCAGTTCCATAGATACATATGCTTCTGACATAATGACCTGTCAAGGCATAAAATATCAATATTACAATTACATTTTGTGGACAGAAGAATTAAGATGCATACTTGCACTAAGGTCTTTGCAGTCAAATCATACTGAAATAAGGAAGTTCTGGCAATTTTAATAACATTTGAAGAAAACAGAGGCATAGAACATCATATCCTTTTCTCCTTAGTCAGTATCAGTATCATAGATTAGCTTTGGAGTGTGTGGGCCCTAAATATCCCATTTTTATTAGGTTGCATGCTTAAATTGTTTGTTTGTTCAATTTATTTTGCTGTGAACTTTATCAGTGATTGTGGGTGGCTAACAAGGTTTTGTTGAAACCAAAAACTGACTGAACAGACTGAAGGAAGAGTACAACACTGCAGTACTACAACTTAGTAATTTAACTTACAATTTAGCACAATTAAAGAGTTGCTCCTTATCCTTGAGTCAGACAGAGAGAGTTCCAGCAAACAACACTGCTCTAAAATTATACTTGTAATTTATAGTGAAGCAATAAAAAGTACAGACAAAAGAAAAAGTTTCCACTCCAAGCATGTGTGTGTCTAGAAGAATAGGCACATTTTTGCTACAAAAGTCCATGTGGTTTTCCTGTTTTTCACTAACAGAAAGATTAAACAAGTTATTTAAGCCACTTCTATTGACAGCTTTTAAACTTTATTCAAACACAGACACATTTTAAAGATTATTCTAACTATATACTAGAAAGAGCTTTGACCTTTAAAGCCCTACATGACATGGGCCTAGAGCAGGGGTGTCAAACCCAAGGCCTGCAGGCCAGATCTGGCCCACGGGGTGCTTAGATCTGGCCTGTAGGGCCGCTCTGGAAACAGCAAAAATCCGGCCCACAGTGCCTCTGCCAGTGAAAACAGAACTCAGGACAGCTCCGTTTTTGGCTGCAATGGCCTCCTGCAGCCCTTTGCCAACAAAAATGGAGCTTGGTGAGGAGGTGTCCGTTTTTGCTGGCAACCGGGTGCAGGAGATCCTCACAGCCGAAAATGGAGCATGGGAGCCCATTTTCACTGGCAGAGCGCTTGGGCCACAGGTGCCCCTGACACAAGTGACGTCAAGCTGGCTGTACCCCCCCCCCAGCCCTCCCCCCCGAGGTCAAACGTAACCCTGATGTGGCCCTTAATGAAATTGAGTTTGACACCCCTGGACTAGATTATTTGAGGGACTCTTTTATCTACCCATCCTATTAGGTCCAGCCGGAGGGGTAGGTTGTGGATCCCATCTGCTGAAGAGTTACACCTGATGGATGCTAGATAATGTTCCTTTTCTGCTGTGGCTTCTGCTATCAGGAGCATCATTCCCCCCTCCCCCCTGCAACATGAGGTTAGCCTTTCAGAAGGCCCTGAAAACATGGTTCTTGTAGCGACTTTGGGGATCTGATGGGCAACCTGCTTAATGGTTGCCCTATGTTTAGATGGATGCTCTCCCACAATCTTATTTTTGTTTATTTTAAAGCATTTTAACAGTTGTGGCATTGTTTTAGCTTTTGATTGTACACCTCCCAGAGTTATTTTTAGTGAGATGGGCAGTCATATAAATGCATTTAATAATTAATTAAACAAATGAAAGTTAGTTTTGCTTTATAATTTTAGCATTGTGTCATTAGAGGCAACACAGGTTAAAAACATTGAATACAAAGGAAAATTAAGATACACCCAACTTTTATAGCCCAAGGCTGCTTCCATTCTAATGGCTATGCCCTCATATTAAAACAAGACATCAGCTCATCCTGAGGTGAAGAAGTCAAAAAATTATTCTGCTTCACTTTTCTCCTTTGATTTCCACCTATTCTTTAGTTTCTGTCTTATTCATTTTTTCCTCCTCTTTAATAAATTCCCTGTCACTCTCTTTTTATTTATTTTTTCTCTCCCCACCTTCATTTCTTGCCTTTTTGTCTTTCCTAACTGCTTAAAATTTCTGCAACTTAAATAAGTCAGACAACACATTATAATCCCTGTCATTCCAGTCACCCCATATTCTGCTGTTTTGGATGTGTATTTGAGAGTTTTCTAAATTGCTGTGATTACAAATTTAAATCTGGCAATTATGCAATTATAAAAGTCCATGATATATTTGGAAAACAGGGTGCTGACAGCTAAACCCAGAACTGTTTGTAAAAACCTTAATGCACATTACATGTATACAAAGTACCAAGGAGAATGCAAGTGGGTGTGGGTTTTTTGGGTAAATTAACCTAATTATTATTTATTTATTTTGCCGAATTTACAGAACCACCCAAGTTGATGAAGTCTCAGGAGTTTACAATTAAAGCCCATTTAGATGGCCAAACCAAAATAAAAATAATGGAAACTAAAAAGAACAAGACATGATCATGAAAAAATTTCAATAAAAGCAGCGGCCCCTCCCAGGGTGTGGAGGAAGAGCCAGTTCTTCATGAATGACTTTTAAGGAAGATGGGGTTGGGACAATTTGAACTTCTGGAGAAATATTTCTGAAGGCAGGTGCCAGGCCAGAAAAGAGATGCTTCTTGAGACCTATTAGATGATGTTGTGTCAAAAATGGGAGTCAGAACATGCCTATTCTGTCAGAGATTACAGGGTACAATGAGTTAATAGGAGAAAGGTGTTCCCCAGGTAACCTATGCCATTAAAATGATGATGATAAGGCACTATCAGTATCTTAAATTGTACCCAGAAGTTCACAGGTACCAAATGCATCTCGCACAGCAATCACATGTATATACTGAGGCATTTATATACTGAGGCCCACAAATTGGCCTTCAAGGGCAGCCCCACAAAGCCTGCTTTTCAATAGTCCAAATGTGAGATGTTTAAGGCATGAGCAATTGTAAAAAGGGAATCCGGGTATAAGAAAGGCTGCAATTGAGATAGCAAATGAATCTGGGCAAAGGTCTTCTGGCCGTAACTATTCTCTGCTCTTTAACCAGAAACTAACAACCTAGGACAGGGGTCTTCAAACTTGGCAAGTTTAAGACTTGTGCACTTCAACTCCCAGAATTCCTCCTCCNGAATTCTGGGGGTTGAAGCCCCACAAGTCTTAAACTTGCCAAGTTTGTAGACCTTTGACCTAGGAATACCGCCATATTATGTATTGGCTTTGCCTGGGGAAGTACCACCCCACGCAGAACTCAAAATGGCAGGTCCCTGATGCTAGGAGAGCCAAAACCCCACAGTCACTTTGTTTTGTCAAGGCTGCTAAACCTGCTACTCTCCATCTCTCCAAACACAGGTCACTTCTGGGTTGATGCACTGCATGTTTCAATCAATGTTCAGTATGTTTTTCTACAGTCCCTTTAATCTCCATAGTAAACAAAAGAAAAACAGTGCCAGAACAAGTTGACGAGTTACTACATTGTTAGGGCAGTGTTAATCTTTCAAATATTAAAAAAACCCACATAAATATTAAAATGATGTTCATTTTACCATGGCATCCTCCGTGACTCTTTTCTGCATCGCTCCATTTCACGGCTCTCAAGTTACCTTCCCATGTCGCATTTGGCATGGCACCAGGGACACCTGTGATCCGAAGAGAAGAAAGAGAAAGACCTTGCAAGTTCTTATTCTTAAAATGCCAGGTAAATTGCAAGGGGTTCTTGCAAGGGGACCAGGTGATCAGTTGAACTAATGACAAGTGCTGAACAAGTGGTTCTTAGGACTAATCCTTGTACAGTGGAGCCTTGGGTCACAACCATAATCCGTTCCCGGACTCCGGTTGCAACCCGATTTGGTTGTGTCCGGAAGATAGATGACTGCACATGCATGCAGTCAAAAAAAATGGCATCGAAGGGGAAATCAGCGCAGAAAGGGAATCTTTCTTCACTGATTTTGTTTACCACCCGATTTCTGAATCGTGACTGGATTCAAAAATCGGGTGGATTTTTTGTTCGCCACCCGATTTGGTCATGAACAGGAGCATTTGTGACCTGAGGTTCCAATGTACTTAATGATTCTTGCAACATCCCATGTGACTGTGATTTGCAACCTTCCCTGCTGGCTTCCAACAAGCAAGTCAATGGGGAAGCTGGCAGGAAGTCACAAGTCACAGTCATGTGAAGTCCACACTGAATGACTTGTGCAGTCCTTGCTTAACAATGGCCACTGGGACTGTTGGAACTGCTATCGCTGCACAGGGGTGGTTGTGTGTTTTTGTTTATTTATGACTATGTCACTTAATGATGAGGTTTCTGGTCCCAATAGCGTAATTAAGCAAGAATCATCTGTATTGCTTTTTTTTTTTTTAAAAAAATCTTCTTGTCATAATCTGGAATGCAAACCTGGAGAAGCAGTGACCCTATGTCAGGTGTGCAGGATTTAAAAGTGTTTACCTCCTTTTTCTATGTACAAATATTTTATGACTGAGATTCTTATTTGAAGATTCTTTCATAATCTGGTGGGTACCCACTGTATACACTTAATTCCCCATTCTCCCTAACTTATTAATAAACTGAACTTAAATGTTAACAATTTTAATAGTATAAATGTAATAAATACATGCTTCTAAGTATAGTTTTAAAAAAGGAGAGCTTTGGTGAAGGGTGGGGTTTTTCTTTTGCCTTTTGCATATAAAATAATTAATTCTAAAGGACATCTCTTTCATCAAAAATCAGGACCTTGGAAAGCTCCCAGTTGGCTTGCAGATTGGGACACCACTGATTTTCCAAGTGAGTCTGTAGGGGTCCATCAGGTCATCTGCCTTATGCCGGAGGGGGACATTCTAAACCCCTAATACTGTAGTATTTGGCTAGGAGGCATGGAAGAAGAAACTGAGTGCGTAAGTGATCTGAGTACCATTCAGATTCTCCCCAGAACACTTAGGCCCCTCCCACCCAGGATCAAGAGCTGTAACCACAACATTTCAACAAATGTGTTTACTACATTTGTTAAAGAGAACCGGTTTGGTATAGGGGTTGAGGCATCTGGCCTTAGGCACAAAGCCTACTTACCTTGGGCCAGCTACTCTCTCTTAGCCCTAGGAAAAAAAAATTCCAAACCACTTCAAAAACCCTCCTTAGGAAAACTGTGTGGCCTAAACCAGGAAGTCACCGGGAGTCAACAACTGACTCTAAACAGACACACATACTTTAAGCACTGTACAAGGAATTAAATTGAAATTAAATTAATTGAAAGCATATATGGAGAAGTAGAGGCAAGACCATGGAGACATGCAAGGATTATTTGCAACACACGGTTAATATAAATATGGCCTACATACTGCAAAAAAGCAAAGTAGCAGCTTTCTTTTAAGTCCAAAATTCCACTTCCTTCCTGAAGCAGGAACAGATATCCTGTATTTTCCAGAAAATATTAACAACTAGACTTGCCAACTCTGCGGACAATCACGCTGACATGGAACAATAACAAAGGCTGTGACACATTTCCATGTAAAACTTTCAGCAATATCAAAGTTACTAGACAAAGTTATTTGTTAGCAGAACAATTTAAGATACATCTTTCTTGGGAAAATTTTTAGGGGTTGCAACATTATTCCTCACCACACATTCAACAAGAATGTTGGCTCAAGATCTGGTGGATACTATGGAAATACAGGTAGTACTTGATTTACGACCACAATTAAGCCCCAAATTCATGTTGCTAAGTGACGACCTTTCTTGCCAGTTGTTAAGTGAATCACTGAAGTTGTTACGTTAGTAACACGGTTGTTAAGTGAATCTGGCTTCCCCACTGACATTGCTTATCAGAAGGACACAAAAGGGGATCATATGACCCTGGGACAATGCAACCGTCATAAATATGAGTCAGTTGTCAAGTGCCCAAATTTTGATCATGTGACCACAAGGGATGCTGCAAGTCATAATTGTGAAAAACAGCCATAAGTCACTTTTTTTCCAGTGCCATTGTAACTTCAATCACTAAATGAACTATTACAAATCAAGGACTACCCGTACCAGGTTTCTGGGCATAAACAACCAAGGGATATTTACCGAGTAATTATTTGTTAAATTTTGCTGTCTACCATAATTATTGGCAGGAACGGTAAGATCCTAATACTTTGGTACTTTCCAAAAGGATCCCCCATCATGGATAACTAGGAAGCTGCGTGGATCACTTGGGGAAAGGGTTATGTTAGAGTACACACATACATCCCCCCGCATCAAGTACTTCCTGCAGATGTCATGACAGGCACTCTGACAATCTAATTGTCAAGAAAACTGTCAAGTCCAGAACAAGATCAAGTTCTTGTCTAAGAATGCCATGAAGTATCCTAGGACAGGGGTCTCCAACCTTGGGAACTTTAAGCCTGTGGACTTCAATTCCCAGAATTCTGCAAGCTGTCTGGGGAATTCTGGGAGTTGAAGTCCACCAGACTTAAAGTTCCCAAGGTTGGAGACCCCTGTCCTAGGATATACTGGAAAATTATGTACCTGAATCTACAATTGCAATTTGTAGAGAGATACGGGGGGAGGGGAGAAGTAGAGTCCACTAACAATGGCTATTGTGTATTCTCATTTGTTATTAGTAAAAATTGTTTCAATAGAGGTAGAAGACTTATATAACTTACATAATTCATCCCTTTCTATGATACAACATAAACAAAAGGCATCAGTCAAGGGTCACTCTAAAAATAATATAGTATTTGCCCATGAGAAAAAATTGGATGACTGGTGGTTAAATGTTTGTAATAAAAAAAAATGCTTACCAAAACGGCAGTAAATTTCTTAGGAAAACTCTGAAGAAGTTATCAATAGCAGAAGTCTTAATAGTATTACATGCCTCTGGACATTCTTCACTATGTATTTTTTCTACATAGAGATTGTGTTTACTGTTTTTCTGAGATCCTTTGTGGACTCTTTGGTATTTTGTGACATACTGATATCATACAATAAATGCAAACTTAATACAGAAGTACTTTTTCAAAAGTAAATGTGACTTTCTTCATTTTTCCCCCTTTGAAAATATTTTACTTCTCATCTAGAAAGCTTCTTCAGTTCAGTTCAGTTCAGAATTGAAGAAGCTTCTTAAGATGAGAAGTGAAATGTTTTCAAAAGGAAAAAAACCCAAGAAAGTTCAGTTGCCTTTTGAAAAAAGCACTTTTGGAACAATCATGACCTGGATGGTTGAGAATCTCTTCAGACATTACTATTAAATGTATTTCTTTTTGTGTGTTTTATTGCATGTCTCTCCTGCTTTTTCCTCTCAGAGTTGCATGGGGATTCCTGTAATGCAGGGCTGTCAAACTCCTGGCCCATGGACCGGATGCGTCACGTGCTGGACATGCGGTGTGGGTCAAATCGTTTCCCCCCCCCTTTCCCCTGATACATCACGTGACACTGCTTTGACAACATGAGTTTGACATCCCTGCTCTAATGTTAGCTTCACAGTATCAACTCTGAAACTCAGACTGAAACTAACCACAAAGTCATACTATTTTTATTCCACTTTTCCACTGTGATGACACACTATAATACTTTTGAAGGTTTACAGTAAAAAAAAAATGGGCTTCCTCAATCATAGCTAAATGCTAAGCAGGAGTGGCTTTCTAAATCAGTGCAGAATATATCAGAACAGCAGTGGAACAGATGTATGAAAAATGTTTCAGGGTAAATCCCAGATACTTCTAGCCTTTTTCTGCCTCCCCCACCTCTTTTGACCAAGTTAGGTAGAGTTAAATAATGCAACCATTCTTCAAAACAAATGAAAAAAAAATCAGACTTAATTCTAATTAAAAATGAGGTAGAGAAGCAAGCAAAAGTGTGTATCTATTTTTTCAAATAACCTCCCACCTTCCTGAAAATCAATTCATGGATTTTATATAGTTCTCTTGAAAACAAATGGCTGGAATTCTTCCTCATTAATCCAAATGGTTGAAATTGAGTGATATAAGCACGGGAGAGTGGAAGCTCTTGAGTCTCAGCAAATTACAGGGTTTCTACAAAACAACACCCCCTGAAGCAACTTCCTTTAAAACTCTTGCCCATAAAACCGAATTTTCAAGTATCGGTAGCTCACTTCCCCATGCCTCAGCCTCAGGAGTTTTACTGAAACAAGCAACAAGCAAAAGGTTCAGTTTCAGGGAAATATCTCATTGGAACATTTAGTGATGGTAGGAGTCACTTCTCCCTTTGGGCGCTAATTTTACTTTTGCAATCTGTGAAATTGCCCAGAGCAGTGAAAAAGAATAAAATAGAAGCTCTGAAGAAGCCTGACTTGTCTGTCCAGCCAGCCCAGATCCCAAGAAGAAAGGAAGTTTTGGGGTTTTTTTTAACCAAAAGGTTATCTAAAAGATAGACAGGACACTCTTGTTACTCAATAAAAAGTATCTATGCTTTGCAATATTTCTGCCTTTGAGGTAGCCTCTAGGCAGGCTCCAATTTTATAAGGTTAGTTTCTTGCATGGCTTGGATATAACACAGCAAATGATGGTGGCACATATCAAGACTGGCATATCTTTAAGCAAAGACTGGTGTCCTGGATTCCAACTTGCATTCCCCATAATTATGAGAGGGATGAGAATATTAGTCAAGCACATCTAAAAAACACGAGTTCAGAGGAGGAAAAAGGACTGTTGCATGCTGCCATCTGTTCTGACCTAGGCTTCCAAAAGCATGAAACTGACTCCTTATAAAACCCCTTTTATTTGGTTTAAAGTGAATTCCTCTCCAGCAAAGTCCCGGCCAATAGTCTTTAAAGTGATTTCACAATTACAGACCTTTATCAGGCTTGAAGAGCTGCCAGGCTGATATCTTTCAAACGCCACTCTGTAGCAGACAATAGTTGGCAAGAAGTCATGAATAGATCTTCACCCTAATGAATTGAACTAATTGTCTCCTGCAAAGACCCCTTCCCTTTCGCTCCTCTTTATTCCCTATGAGATGGGCCATTCACCATCCACTTGTGGCTTTACTCTCGAGTCAACCCTTGTTCCTTAGTTGTTCCCTTCTCCTGGCAGCTCTGCGCATACGCACACTGGGAACAGGCTCCAGCTGTTCTTCTGCCCCACTAATGTCTGACTCCGAAGGCAGCTGATNCCCATGTCCCTCCCCAACCTCCTCACTGTCTGAGTCTGCTGCCAGCTCCACTGGTTGCTGCAGGGCCACAACACCATCCTATATTTCTGTATTTAACTAAACATATAACTTTGCTAAATATTTCTCTTGTGTACTGAAATGGGAAATTGCTTTCTCTCGTTAGTGTTAGACAGCATCTATTTAATCAAGACTGCTGCATGCTGGCTGTAACTTCTGGATTCTGGCGAAAACAAGTACAGATAACCCTCACCTTACAATCACTACTGAGCCCAACATTTCTGCTGCTAAGTGAGACATTTGTTAGTGAATGTTGCCCCATTTTATGACCATTTTTGCCATAGTTGTTAAGTGAATCACTGCAGTTGTTTAAGTTAGTAAACAGTTGTTAATTGGCTGCCCCATTGACTTTGCTTGTCAGANNGTCGCAAAAGGTGATCATATGACCCCAGGATACTGCAACCGTCATAAATATGAACCAATTTTGATCATGTGACTCTCAGATGCTGCAATGGTTTAAATGTGAAAAATGGTCATAAGTCACTTCTTTCAGTGCCATTGTAACTTCAAACGCTCACTAAATGAACTGTTGTAAGCCGAGGACTACCTGTACCAATATTGTATTTCTTTACATTGTCCTTATATTATCTCTTAGCATCATTGTTATAAAGCTTTTGATCTGCAAAGTGTATCATAGCCAAAACATTCATTTCAAACCTATCTTCATGTTAAACTTTTCAATTGCCAAGAGCAATACATTTTCTGTAGACAAATAACACAAACCTATGTTGTTATAAGAGTCCCAGAACAATTTTTGACACTATTAATTTTACTAATCTTACACTATTAACCTTACTGAACACTTCTTTTATAAGATAATATTTCCTTGAAATTCCAGTTTGTCCATTAGTCCAAATGTTTGGAGACCTCTGCGGTGGGAGAACACTATTTTTAAGGGATGAAACTGAGGTAGATTTTTTTTCCTCCACTTGAAAATAAGACTCTTGTATGTTGTTCTAATACATATTGGCTCAATTCTACAATCCACTGAGTATACATACAAAGGAGAGATATTTTTCTTGTTTTAAAATTGAATTCTCATGCTAAAAGTGACTGATGTACATAACCTCCATTTATTTAACTAACTTTCTTAAACCAGGAGCACTGACTGTATCTTACGACAAATCAGTAAGCTAAATAAGTATTTGAAGGTGGAAAATTTTCTTTGTTCCTCTTGCTGTTCATAGTCAAAGTTATTGAGTCACCTCAAGTTTCAGATGATGAGGCATCTGAGGAGTTTGCTTCCTTCTTAGCACGTCAAGTTTTATCAGACCTGTCTTGCACCTTAAGAGAAAACTGACTGGACCTGACCCTAAAAAACACCCTTTCATCCACCACCTTATAATGGCCCAGAATCCTTTTCCTACATAGATGTTTTGGCAAAACCTATAAAAAGGCAAGAATTCTAAATGGTTTATTCTTAATGATTTTCCAAATTGAATGTTGCTTCTTCTGTGCTTATCTTTGAAACCAATGATACTCATTCCAAGTATACTACATTATCCATTTCACTCTTTTCCCTTATAATCTCAAACATAGATTTCTATGAGCTTTCTCTTTTGCTGTCACACTCTCTGTTAGCTTGATTCAGAGCATCATTACTGTGAATGATTCTGGACATCAGATTTCCAGATGGCCATTGATAGCATAAAACAGGTTCACGAGAGGGTGACAATGATGAAAAGTGGATTTGAGAACATGCTCTACCAAGATAAGCTATAGGAACTAGAAATGTTGACTTTGGACTTTTGAATGAGGAAAATGGTACACAGGCGATCGGGAAGTATTTTCTATTGCCACAGAAACCAGGATCAGAAAGGATGGGTATGTATGCAACTACTGTACCTAGATTTTGTTTCAACATAACTAAAAACTTCCTGATGGTGAAATCTGTCCAACAGTGAAACAGTTTACCTCCATAGATATTGCAGTGGTTTTAAAAAGTCTGGAAAATCACCTGTCCTTTTGACCTCCTCCAATACTATGATTTTGAGATTCTTCAATTCCCTGATTCTTCAATTCAATTCACACCGGCAACCAGGTTGGTAACCTTAAAGTATGCCTGAATTAACTGCCTAGTCCTTTGACAGATGCTTTGGAAACTCTGTGGCTTACTTTCCATTGACCTTTAAAAATTGAAATAGGTTTACCAATTCATAGGATTAAGGCCGTAATTCATAAGATTAAGGGCATTTTAACAAAGAGCTTTCAAAGAAATTCCACTACATTTCTCTAGGCATGTTTTGAAACAAAATATTTCTTGCGATTATTTATTAGGGTGGAATTTGTTACGAAGTAACTAATCATTTGATCTGTGTCCCTATAATTATTTCTTGTTTTTGTTGGGTTCATGGCTGTGAATAAATGGGGAATAAATCCCTGGGGGTTGGGGGAATACAGTCATACAATTGCAAGATTTTGCAGAATAGTTGTCTGTGGTTTAGGGTAGCAGTAACCAAAACAACTTCCACTTGGACTGTGGATCAAAAAGAAAAAAACCCCACTCTGTCTGCCAGCCCTACCAACCCCACTTTAGAAAACTATCAATGCCAGTTTAGAAATCAAATCTCAGATTGCTGTCATCAACTAATGACTGCTTCTCATGATGTCAAGCATATGTTCCAGCCATCTCTGAATATTTCAGACTTGTCAACTGCTAGCCAACTACGGTTTGGCCCTTGCTGTTGAAAAGTGAGAGTCAGATATTTTTGAACAATGGGCCCAGAAATTAATTTGAGGAGTGTCTGTCTTTTTAGGGAGACTGTGTTTAAAAGATGTCATGGAAAAGGAACAAGTTTTACCAGACAAGACTGAAGCTGACCTGGAAGTGGATTTTAAAATGACAAGCTACAAGAATGATAGAGGCATGGGGTGCACGGGGGGGGGGCTGTCTCACGCACATACGCAGAGACATGCAGCGTGGGTGGGGTGTTGTGTGTGCATGCACAGGGGGTGTGGGGCGCCCCCTGTGCGCATTGCCTTCTGGGTGCTGGCACACAAGCACACACACACATTTCAGCATGGGAGCCCAAAAAGATTAGCCACCACTGTTCTAGCGCATTATTTGAAGGGATTAAAGTTCAAGATTGTTAAAAAGCATATAAAATTGATTGATCTGATCAAGGTCAAAATAGACATGTCATTATCTCTGGTAACCCTTAATGGACTTTTGCTGATTAGGACTGAATGGTGCAACTTTCATTATTTGTTTATAGATAAAGGAAAAAGGTACTATATATTGTATTTTAAGAGAAGGTGGTAAGCTACTAAAATTATTTATACTATTTGTGAAGAAAGGGAAAGTCACTTCCCCCCCCTTGCTATCCTCTTTTTCTCTTTTCTCTTTTTCTGCACTTTCTATTTCTGTTTTTTTTTCTAATTTGCACTAGTTTTTTATCTTTTCAATTGTTATGTCTAATACAATTACTACATAGAAATGAAAGAGCCAGAGATTAGTATCTACCTGGAATCCGATTGAGTGTTACCCAAAAGTGTTCGTCCGGGCTGTAAGTGTCTTTGGACCATTGCAGCAAATCAATGGCTCTTGAGTCATTGAAAAGGAACTCCACAAAAGGCCTAGTGAGAGCAATATAGGCAGACCCAAAGTAGATAGTGAGGTTGTGGGGAGGTGGCAGTTTTAAGATCTCAGTCCTTTTCATGTAGGAAGCTTTCAAGCCTATATGCTCCTTGTAAACAAATTTGGTCCTTAACGTTATGGGAGGTGGGGGGAGGACGCCAGGGGTGAGGTTCTTCCCTTTGAACTTTTTCAGGTGCTGGACAATCTCCTTGTTGGTTTTCAGTGGGAAATCTTGCCCACACATGTTGAGGACGTACTTCCACGGGGTGGTGGATCTCAGCAGGTCCTTCATGCAGTTCAAATCAGCCTGAAGCCTGGAGATGCCAGCGTAAACCACAGGTTCCGCTTTGGAGACCAGGAAGGCATTGGGGAAGCACTCCAGCATTTTCTCCACCTCTTGCTTGTACCTGGCGGGCACCTTCTCATCCACGTGGATGCAGTAGACATTGTGGGGCGCGTAAACAGCCCTGAAGAGCCGCTCGAAGGTGGCCAGCTCTTTGTGGAGGGTGAAGATGTAGGCCAAGGGAAAGGTGGCCTCTTCGGCAGTGACCGGTCTGGTCACATAGTGGCTCGCCGACACGTAATCTTGGCAGGAGGCGGCTCGCTCCAAGGACGTCCGGAGATGGTTTCCCCACACGAAGGTTTTCTGCCCCTGAGCCAGAGCCCCACAAGCGCGCCGGAGGAAATCGCTCTCCCGGAGCTGAGGCAGCCGGGGTAACCGAGGCGGCGGCGTCTGTTTGGAGACCGGGGGAGGTTGCCCGAGGAACAGGAGCAGCAGCGCC